>JAQFZM010002676.1:0-12881 GCA_034695785.1 Galumna obvia | reverse complement strand
AGGGGTTTGTTCTGCGATCATACTTTTGTTGGGATACTCTCTCCAAATGATATCCAAAGCCATCATATTTTCCCATAGAATATATATAAACACCGATTCGTTAATTTGAAAATTTTAATAATTAAACTCAAAAAACGTGACTCTTTTGCCAAATATCTGACAATTCTATTAAATGAGAAATTATTAAACTTATAGTGTATATAAGTTACTTATATATACTTATATATATAGTGTTTATACTTTTTATTCTTTATTTTTAGTTTATATCACTTAAAGCATAAATAATTTTTGAAAAGAATTTATATTATTTGACAAATTAAGTATAGAAATACACCACAAGACTATTAGCCTTATTTTTGTGCCCAACATTTACTCCTTTAAAATCTATTGAATGTCATTAAATGTTCAAAAAATTGTGTGTTTGAGTACATTATTTTCAAATTACTTTACTTTAACTTCAATTTATTGCTTTTCATTGTATTTCTAAAGAAAGTGATTTCAACATCAAATGTATTTTTATTTGATTTTTGTCCCAAAAGTCGTTAAAAGAGTTTTGCTCTAGGCAAAATTAGATGTCCTCATGTCAGACACGAGCCAAGAGTAGAGCCTTAAGATATTCACTTTTTGTTTCTTCAAACAAATGTTGAGAAACTTTCCGTTTCGATGAACAGTTTTATTGATGGCTTCGGTGACCATTACTTTAACTCAATGTTACCTAAGATTTGCTTCACTTAAATCCAGAGTTCAGATGAGTTAACAGATAATTATATCTTTTCTTATTTATCTCTTCTATTAATTAATTCTCTTTTATTTATTATTATTCTTTAAATTATTTTTATAAAATTCTTTTGACAATTAAATAATTAAAATAATATAAAAGATTATTATTTTAAAATAGTTTTTATTATATAATTTCAAAGTTTACTCAATACAACTAAAATATAGATTGAATTTAGTATTTTTTAAAGAAGTTTCAAAATTAGAATAATTTTCAGTTAATTGATTCGATGCCCAAAATATTCCCGATTTTTCTTAAGTTCTGATATTTAAGTAAAATAAGTAAAAACATTTTTTTGGGTTTCAACTCATTTCAATTTTGAGCACTGAATAGAAAAATGGGTATATTATTCAATGTTTAGCGCAATAGAATAGAGTGGAAAACAACCCCCACTGCGATAATACGTGAGCCGATCGACTAAACCATATCAGTTACCTATGAATCGATGAAATGAGCGGCAATACTGAGAGATGGCTCACATAAATTGAAAAGCATTTAGGGTCAGAACCACAGCTTGAAATTATTTCTATTTATCGGATATGAGTTTAAATAATTTTTGAATTAAAATATCGTTTTATTTGTCGAATGAATGTTTTCAGCGCTCCATTGAATTCAACTATTTTTATATCATTCAATACTTATGTATTGACAAACAACTATAATATTCTGATAAGTTATACGTTTTGAACAGTACTTTCATCGGAACTTAAATTGAATTTTAATCCAATTGAATGTTAATTCACGTCGAAATCCTATTCGTTTAGTCAGTCATTAAGTTCTTAGCGAACAATAATTTTGATGTCGACCCAAATGTAGATCGATATCAATCACAACTATGAATACGTTATTATTAATAAGTAATCGAATTCATTGCTTAGAAAAAAGCAAATTATTTGAGACACATCTGACCTCATTTCGATATTGTCTTTCCTTTCCGTCGAAATCATATAATTTTAGAAATTTTAGCGAATGTTTACTAAAATAATTTCTATAAAATTGTTTTGTTTTTAATATATTTTGTATTGTAATCGTTGTACTGAAATATTTTTAATAACTATATAAAACAATTAATTGATGTAAAATTATTTGACAATTTTCATACGTTTAATAAAAAGTCCATTCTTTTCATTTATAATAAATTATTAATAATATTAGATAAACTCATTTTATTCATTGTTATGATTACTTTAATTCAATGATTTAAATCTTTATATTAATTCAAGTTTTGGGATAAGATATATATGGGTGAAAGAGTGGTCATTCGAACATATTTCCGTTCTACTGACCAAGCTCAACATAATGATATTTATCATTTTTTAATATCAGAGTTTCTTAATTATCGACTTCCTATTAAAATACGATAAGTTTGCAGACTTGGAGAGACCACAACATTCTAATCAATATCTTTGATACTCTTTTTGAACACTTTTCTGTCTTTTGATTTATTTGTCGATTAGTCTTAAAACAGAAAACAGTTTTGACACAAAATAAGATAAAAGCGATTTATGAATGATGTATACTATCGGTTCCCTCGTATGAACCCTTTGCTCCCCATTCGCCCGAAGGCATATTCAACTAAAAATAATCCATCATTTGATAGACTTTTCCATTCGATAGAAAATATGAATTGTTTTCCAAAATTGAAATATTCGTAATAAAAAGAGAAACAATTTGTGGTTAAATTTAATTCTCTTAAATTCATTTTTAATGAAATATCAAATATTTATATCAAACATAATTACTTTTACAACTATTAAAGTTTGTTTGTGTGTAGTTTAAGAACAATGTTTTGCCACAAATTAGTTCGGATGCCATCAAATGATATGATTCGGAAAATTTCAAATATATTCAATAATAATTCGAGTCTTTTGTTTGTTTTTGGAATCGTTTTAAACTGAAAGCAAACAATTTGTTTTTCGGACACTCTTTTGTCTACCCTTTCATTTATGGACGGATTACAGAGAATGAGTCGCGTCTAATGAGAATAAACGTTTGTAAACAGTATTCGAGTAAATGAAAGCCATTGAATCAAATTCTAGTAATTGTGTGCCAACACATCGTCAGACATATCAGTGTAGGAGTTCTAAGTTGAGGCCAGAGCACAGTTGGTCGACTCTTGGCACAGTGTTGGCCACCAACATTGCCCTCCATTACCATTCATTGCATTCGTCGATTGAGAACAATAATAGGGATTTCGAAATAATTATCGGCACAAATGAAAGCAGAGGTGCTTTACATGAGTTGAGTCTCTCAGTTAATAATCAGCAATAAGTGAACCGCCTTTAAGACAATTATGTATTGTTCGCCAATCGCTTGTCTTATGTCTTACAAATTACTATTAAATTTGCAAAATTACTAACGTTTGCATATTTAGTGCTTTCCATCCAATAAAATATAGGCTTTACTTCTTGTCGACAACGTATTTGTTTCTATCCTAAGAGTGAGTGCTATCATCTGGTCGTTGAACTGAATTACTTTTGAATAAAATGTTTTGATTATTTCAGAGAAAAATTAGTAATAAAAACACAAATTTGTTATTGTTATGCATTAAAATGTTTTTAATTAACTTTTTGGCACTTTTTGGCACTTTTGACACTCCAATTAAGTATATCATACAAAATACCCAAAATATTACACAAAAGGCCTATCGATGTGTCAAATACCGCACTTTCTTAAAGGAAAACATTTTGTTTATGTAGTTTTAGCGTCGATTTCAGATATTTTGTAAAAAACAATTGCTTTGAGTAATGATTGTCTAAACTTTTAAATAAAGTTTAAATTAAATTATGTTTTATAAATGGAGTGCTTTTGGTTTTGAAACTTTTGTTTAAACGACAAACAGAAGTCTGGAGTTTAGACTAAGTATTCCATAACAGGATCTGAGGTGTGATAAAAGGCAGCTCTGATTATCTGAAAAGAAGGGATTTTCTGGTATTTTGTGGCGTAAGGCTGGCATTGAAAACATTTCAGACAATGTTTTAGAGAGAACTGCGATTTATTCAAAGTCTATCATTTATTGTGAAAAAATGGGTTCGAATGACTGTTTTGCACGGACTCATAATTGGACTCACAATTGGATGTCTGTCTGTGGGCTTCTATTATTCCTAATATAATATCTTTGGAGAAAACGCTTAACTTATTATTATTAAAGCAAAAGAGAAACAAAGCTATCACTCAATAATAACTTGAATTCACTATTTTTAGAATAATATTGTGTTCACTCTTAATGAGGAGTTGATTGCAGTGCCATAAGTGTGAAGTGCGGAGAGAGAGGGAGAGAGACAGTCCATCAAATTATTTAGTAGCGATTTTTGCCCAAAAAGAGAGCCGATAACTGAAATCATGCAATCGTTAGAACCATTAGACCAAAGAATTGCGAAGTAGTGAACCGCTATTGCACTGAACGCTAACTCATTTCAATACACATTTCGTGACTTCAGTGGCCAAGAGCTCAATCATCTACTGATGTATTAGAACTTATTTGTGATTTTACCTGATTGTGGCCGATTGTGCCTAGCTTGTGCCCATTTGTGGCAAATTGTGCCTTGAGCATTTTCCACGAAATATGAAAATTTTAACAAATCGTTTGAATGAGTTCACTCTTCACTCTGTTCTTACAATTACCGATTTCTGACATTTTTTAACGAAATATTTCTGTTTTCATAACTAAAGAGTTGTAAAAAGAGGAGTGTCTGTAAAACACCGAATATTCTAACACTAATTATTAGTTTTCAACACAACTTTCAATAAAATACAACGACTTCTAATTGTGAATTAAAACAAGAAATGTCTGTCCATTCGGTAAACAATCAAATGTTTGAAATGTACTGAAAAGTATAACTAATCTTTAAATATCTGACAGTTTGTGAAAAGTTAATCAAATTTTACAAATTTGTAATACAAGTAGTGGTTAACAATCAAATGAAGAGAAAATTTCATATTTCAAGTCTGAAGCAGTCGTTTGATTGACTTCAAAGTATTAGTAAATTATGATTAAGTTATTATCCTTTAAAGTTATAACTCCAGAGTTATAAGCCGTTTGTTTGAACGATCAATCTTTGAGTAAACATTGTTTCTAATAATGACAACATTTCTAATGAGTGATGACTTGTTTGGCAAATGAATAGTTTCTTTAAAGAGTCACTCATTCAGTCATTCATTATCTGAATTCTGTTCTAAACTTGAAATATAGTAATTGTTTTGATTCAATGAACTCAAATCAGTTGTATTTCTTCGTTAATAAGAGAGAAAACACTAAATTGTTTTATGGAAGAGAATAGAAGAAAACGATTACATCTAAATAGTTATCAGTTTTTGGGAATCGTTTAGAATTTATTCTTTGGTAAACCATTGGAATTGTTGGCAAAGACTTTATGTCATTGATTCCAATACTGATTAACTATATTTAGCCGCCGAGTAATGGAATATTCTTGTCTCTGAGTACTACTGATAACAATTAAATAGAGTGGCGATTGTGGGTCGGCATCACTCCCTTCGTCGAGACTAAGGCGTGATTGCATTTTACAGTAGTTTTAAAAGTAGTCAAAAATCAGTTGGTTTTAGGCCTTTACTTCACTTTCACTTCACTTTCACTATCGATAACTACAATGAAAGTGTGTTAACACAACTCAATGCCAGCGCCGGTCAGATATGAGGCAAAGAATAACTGCAATCACTGGTAATGTTTCGATAATTACAAGAATTTTTTACACAAATAGTAACTCAAAAACTCACAAAAATCAATGTTTTCTGTAAAGTATTGGACTTAAAGAAAAATTCATAAAATTTTGTGAATCAGACGATAATTTCAAACATAAGATTTGTAAGTATGGAAAGACAAGAATAACCGGAGTGAAGGTCAGTCTTAAAAAGCGTTCTTAGTTTTCAAACAACTATCGGTTATTACAAAAGAAGTGATTATTGGGAGCCTTCAGTTTTGACTCAAATTTTTACCTCTAACTCATGTAATGCACAGTCAGTCAGTATTTGGCATCAATTGAGTCAATGAATGTTCAATCAGTGAACAAACCGGAGCTTTGATAAGTCTGGCCATAAAAAACATGGAAAGTAATGCATTCCTCGCTAACGATTGGACCAAACAATGAATAAATCTATCAACAGATGAGTCCAAAAGAAAATTCTCTTTTCTTACTATTATTTTACAAAAAACTTCAAATGAAAGGCTATTATTTCAAAAGTAAGGCATCAAATGAGAGGAAAATCGAGTAATTTTCAGTCACTAAAAGAGAAAATTCTTTCTTTTGATGGTTTTGTATAGACTCTTAAGACTCAACATTTTTATTCAATTTGTTTTACGTTTGAATCTGAACTCTATTTCCATTCAAACTATAATTCACAGATTCTTCGTTGAGAAAAGTTCTCTAAATTGAAATCATTTGAATTTCATTCACTTATTTATTCAAAAGATATAATTCAAAGCCTATATTATAAGTTATATATCGATAATAATTTATTATTAATAAAAAAAATAATTTTAAATTTAGAAAATATCGTTATTTTCTATAAAAATAATTTGTTGATGAATTTAAATATTATTGAGTCTTCAATTTAGTATTAAATCATTTAATATTTACTTTTAATAATTATTAACAATTGATGTCTTCGTAAAACAATTATAAAATGGTTTTTATATAAATAATTTTATTGTTTTATTGCAATTTCCAAGAATTTCGATTAAAAAACAATTTTATGTAAAATAAGTTATTTGATCATGTTTATATTACAAACAATTGATTAATATAATGTTAATATCATTTTTATTGAAATGAATAAAACTGTCGTAGACCATAAACAAGGTCTTTTGATAATGTGTTTAATAAAAAGAATATACAAATGTATAATAAATTAATGTCTTTAAAGTTAATGTAAAGACAAATAAATAGAAATAATGAATTAACCTTTCATCAATAGTTCGTTGAGAGCCATAATATAGTGCTGAGCCATTTGTAAGGTCTCATATTTAGAAAGTTTGGAATCACCTCCAAGTGATGGGACGACTTCTCTGAGTTTATCGAAAGCAATGTTCAAAGAATGCATTCTTTTCCTTTCTCTGGCGTTTGCGGCTAATCGTCTCTTCTTCAGAACAACCGGTCCATTATTTGTCGTCATTTCTTTAGTTGTGCTCTTCGTTTGTCGTTTTCTTCGAGTTTTCTTTTCGACGATTTCAACAATTGATTCATTGGATTCATTACTCGAAGAATATAGTATTTTATCGTTACTTTCTTCAGATGATTTCGTAGAAAAACTATTTGGACTCAAAAAGTTTTGATGATTTGAATCAATTGAATCGTTTGACGGCGAACTACAGGAAAATTCATCGATTGATGAGACGGAATACGGATCGGATGGCGAAACACTATTCTTCTCCAGACTTGTATTAAATGAACGAATATTTACGAAATCGATTGCATTCATCTCTTTTTCGTTTAGAAAACAAAAGGAATTATTACTCGAAAAACAACTTCTATTCATTTCCGATCAAAAAATAGAGAATATTTTCTTTTGGTTCGCAAACAAATTACAGATAATTCAATTCAATTAGAGAGCATAGGAGTCAACATAGTTGTGGCACTGAACGGCACTGGCGTTTGTTGCGGCACTTGTTCTGGCAGTTGTGTGAACTGGACCTTAGAAACTCACCTTTTATATGGTAGCGAAGCTCCACCATTGCAGACGAAGCGCAGAGCCTTCTCATCATTATCTTGTCAGATAACAAGGCGGGGACCCGACCCAATCCACGCGCTTTGCCCTAAAGGCAACGTCGCCTCGACTGCAATGAAGAGAAGACTCTTCACTACTCATAAGAGATCTTTTTTTTGTGGATTCAGTGAAATAATTATTTTTTATATACATTTGTAGACATGAATTGAATTTTTGTCATTTTTATTATGAATACATTTTTTGTTTAAAACTTTAAAAGTCTTCAATTCTTTTATTTTTGTTAATTTATTGTTATTTCAAAGTCTATTCATTAGAATTATTATTAGCTATAAATCAAAATTTAGTAAAATATTCATACATTGAAATATTCATTCGTTGAAATTAAGATCTCAATTGAATTTATGTTCAAAAAGAAATTGTTTTGTTTGACTTAAATTTGAGTCAAGCGCTCAATAAATCAAAATTCTAACCCTTTGTTGAGTTGAATTCTTAATAGTTGGAGAAAGTCATGGAAAGTGGTTTGAAAATGGATGCCCAAACTATAGCCAGGCTAAATTAAAATATCTTAAAAGCCATCAACTTTTAAGAAGAAAACAATTTTTCAAAAATTCTCTTAAATTGAAAAATTAATTAAGTTTTTAGAAATAAATGGAAACGAAAACAAAACAACTTTTGGTAATTGTTTTGTATTATTTTTGAGAGCAACCCATAAGTGGTTATGAATCATAAAAAGTGAAAGTAATGTAAAAATAGAGAAATACCTAAAATTCAAATTTAAAATTCGCCAGAATTTGCCCACAATTAGCCAAAAAGAGAGGAATATCGATGGCATACAAATGACTCAATAAATATTCATATATTTTGTTCTGAATATTGAGAACTTTTTTTCAGTTATGGACATCGCGTTAAGTCTATTCTTTTGGTCATTCACTCCCTAATGAGTTTGTTGTAGTTATATGGATGTCCACTCCATGTATAGTAATATATGAAACAGTCATAAATAGTCATTTTGATGAATGGCATTCGGAGAAATTCAAAGCTTATAACACATAAAAGCCTTACTCTGTGGGCACTGTTGGCAGCGCTGGGCTATCGGTCTTCCACTCAAAAAATCTCTTCCGCTAGAAATAGAAGAAAACAATTTGTTGTGTTTTTCAAATTTCTATTGTTAACTAAAAATAAGCCATTCATAAGCCTATCATAAGTTATTATAAGAGGAACACCAGAGCACCGGCCAAACCAACAGTGAATATACATTTGTCAGAATTTCGGCTCAAATCTTATTGACATACTCTGAGCCAATTAAATGGACAATAGAAATGCCGAAAAGACCACTAATTCAAGGCTTTCGCTTCACTTTTATTTTCGTTTTTTATTCTGTAATTTAATGGAAACAGAGATGTCCACAACTTCTTGAAAACTTCGCCCCAACTTATTCACTACAAAAGCCATATAATAACTCTGTAGTCAATCCACTCAATAGTTTTGTGATTTCTTTTCAAAAATGTTTCAATAAAAGTATAACTAAATTTACAAATTAATGCTTAACTTTAAAACTATTATTCAAAATAAGATATTATTTGTGAAAACAATGTTTAAAACCAAACAAAAGAGTGAACACCTCTTAATTTTATTACAGATAAATGTTAAATACTTTATAAAAGATTATACCATCACTTCTTAGCAGAGATTCAATTTTGAAGTCTGATATCGCTCTGAATGAGTCCTAACTATGAATGGAGTCATTCCTTAAATAATGGCATTTATATTACTTTTGTTTTCTTTGAATGTTTTGAAATTCTAAGAAAAAATAAAAAGAGAACTGAATTTTAATTAATTTTTTTTCAAAAGTTCTTAAATTTTGTTAAAATTCTTTTGAGAATATTTTCTTTAAATTCTGGTTTCAATAAACTTAAGTCAATGGAAATGATTTGTCAGATATATTGAAACACAAAGAGTTGATATGAGGGATATCCGAAGTAAATAATAAATGTTTTCAGAAGTTGTAAAATCAAAGGACTATAATTGAGTTCAACACTATTTAAGTAAGTATTCATTGACTAATAAGACAGGAAGTGTAGCGCACGAAACCACTGCCCGAACTATAGAGGATGTCGGGGTGTATAGATTCAAACGGAAATAGCCATAAGCCATGGGCACAACAAAACTCCTCGAGACAATTATTATCTCTTCCTTATCCTATTATTGTAATGCAGTGGACCCATCGTTGATTGAAATTTACATTTAAAATGCAATCCATTTATTTCCACTTCACAGTCAACTGTTCCAGAATATGAATCCTATGACAAACTTTATTGTTAATCATTTGGTTTGAGGTCTTTCCATTTCATTAAACAAATTAACCTAGGATCATATTTACTACTTATAATTATTATTTATAATAATTTTTTTGGCCAAAAATACTCGAATTCATTGCAAACATTTATTTTAATATAAAATTGTATCGAAAAACGAAAATAAAAAAATCTCTTATAAATAAATTATCATTTTTTTGTAATTTATTAAAATATAAAAGACTTTTGTTTTGTTAATCTTTAGATGACTTTTTGTTCGTTTTTATTATTATTAATTCAATGCATTTTTATTTCTTATTTGATATTATGAAGAGATTAATTGTGGTTTAGAATAATATTTTATTCCCTGACTGCTAAGCAATTGTCGTTAAGATTATTTGATCAAAACATAAAACTTATTTTTCCAATCATTTAATCAAATTTAATATTTTCTAAAAATTATTTGTATTCACAATAAAATTAAATGTTAAGAAACCTTGACTTTTGAATTATTACATTATTTTATATTTAAATTAATTTATATAAAAGTAATGATATTTCTATTTACTGTAAATTACATTATTATAGTCTATAATAAACCATAAGTTCATAACACCATAAAAGCATCAATTTTTAAATTAACTCAAAATTGTTTGATACAGAATTTTGTAGTTTTAATGCCTTTTAAATGATTTTTGTCCACAAAAAGTGTTTATATTTCATAGAATTTTGAGACAATTGTTTTGCACTAAAAAAGCTAAGAATTCAATTATATAATTATTTAATTTAGATTATATGCGATAAACATTTTGAGTCACATAATTATTAATATACTTTACGTCTTCGGCGTTAAAGAAATCAGTTTTGCAGTCAACCAAATCTTATGCAACTTTAGAGCACTTGAGATGAGAAAAGCTATCAATAAGACTGTTCACCGAAACGGAAAGTTTCTTAGCATTCGTGCGACGATATAATATGTGAACATCTTATGACTTCTCTGGGCTCGTGTCTGGCATCAGGCCTTCAGACTTAATTTGGCCAAGAGCAAAACTCTTTTAATGACCGCTGAAAAAAATAAAGGAGAACTCAATTCAATACTAATCTAATGATATGAAAGAGTACTCTAAAAAAGTCGAAACACTTTTAATTTGAAAATAATATACTATTGTTTACGATATAATGTTATACATCGAGACTACAATTTATATTTACTTCTATGCAATTCAAATGTTATTATAATTGAGTAAAAGTATCCCGTTATGCCGTTTGACCCCAATTTTCACACCTTTTTTTCAAAAACAAAAACATATGAAAACTGAAAATTTGATAATTTTCTGTATATTTTGAAAGACTAAATGCGGGTCTGTTTTCATCTCTTATTTCATATGAAAAATGCGATCAATTTATTAATTTAATGAATTCTCATAATTATTCTAATATTTTATATTAGATTTTACAGATAAGTCAAAATAAATATAACCTAGATTATTACTATTTCCAAAAAAGATATTCTTAAAGCCAAGAAAGACTTCTATTATAGTGTTGTTGAGGTCAGAGTGCAATGTTTGCAAAATAATGTGTTTTCTTCTTTAGATGTTATAAACAAAACTAAAAGCAAGAATTATTGGTGATAGCACATTTTAGACAATATTAGTCATATTAGTGATCAACAAAAATTTAAAACTTTAAAAACAATTTCTCTGATAAATAAGAGATAAATAAAATCATTAAAAGTTTGAACAAAATATCACTAAATTTGAATAAAAAGTGAAATATTTGTCGAATCACTTAAAGTTTAGGAATAAATTTGAGAGAATATCAATAGTATTACAGAATAGACTTAAGTCTGGATATAAGCAAAGAATTGTGAAATCACTTTCAGAGTCTTCTGTTATTAGTAGTGGTTATTATGGCATTTAAAGAGCGAAACGATCAAACATGAAGAGGTCGTGGATGTCACTAATTTCGTTACTGTAATTGCCCGGGACTACAATATGAGTTACATAAGTATTCAAACCTAAGCACAGGAACGGTTACGGTTGTCAGTGCTTCCAATAAACAAGTGCTTCGCTATTATCGCACTTAACGCTCGTCTGCATCGCATTCATTGGAAATAATTTTGAAGCGATGGTTGGATATCAACAAAATTGAACATAAATTTGAATTCTTAAACATAACTTTTATTCATTGACTTAATTCATGCAAAACTTATTATCCAAAGAAGTAATTATTACTAAATTATAATTCGCAACAATTATTACATTTGAGTTCAATGAAGAGTCAGTAAATGTCTGTAAATTTCTTTGCAATTGTTGTCAAAATTGATGGCATTTTTCATAAAAATTTAATAATAAACTGTAGTTATGTTTTAGTGAATATTTTTTTTGTGGAAAACTTATGCTTTGAGTTGAGAGCGTGTGCTATGAAAAGTGCATAACGAGAGTACATCTTATAACCAGACTATAACTATAGGATAAGAGTTTTGAGTGAAGGGTTGAGAACGAGTACATCACATTTGACAACTTCACTACATTTGATTATACGCCGGCTCTTCTCGATTGAGTGGTTAGTCGTCCCAAAGACACACAACTATTCTTATAATCCAAGGACATCATTGACTCGACTCTACGGCCTGTAATTGATCACTACTGTTATCTTTGAAGCATAACAGTGAGCCGGGCAGTGAACAGGGCCACCGGCTTAGCTGCTTATTAGCGACTTTGCAAAAAATAACGACATTTGGATAACTATTATAAACAGTGGTCTGACTTTCATTAGTTTTTAGTGATTCTCAAACTTTTAATGCGATTCAATCGAATCCCAGAAAAATTTTAAAATTAAATTTAATGTCACGTATTGTTTCATCACAACAATTGTCTCACAATTATTTCAACAAATCTCTTCATTTTTAGACCTATAAAAGAGTTTAATATTTTTCAATAACAATATCATTGGATAAAATAAGAGACCAAAAGAATAATCAGATTAAAAGAAATTCAATAGAAATAATTGTTTTCAATATTATTATAAAATTAATTCTTAAAATTAAGTGTTTTTATTGATTACAAAATGAGACAATTTTTGGTTTAAATTTTAAAATATAATTTACTTTAAATTACTTAAAATAA
>JAQFZM010002675.1:0-12882 GCA_034695785.1 Galumna obvia | reverse complement strand
ATTTTAATATCACTTCAATTGATATTCAAATACAAATTATTATTGACTTTAAAAGTAATTTAATTTAATTTTGAAAGCGATCTCTCTTTTCACTAAAATAATCAAATGTTTCATAAAAATAATTGGCCCTAATATTAGTCTTACTTTAAATTTATTAATTTTCACAAATTTCTCTTAAAATTTCATTAATTGATTTGAATTTCTGATGAATTTCTTTTCAAAATTAAATATTTGGCCAAAACTTAAATTCCTGTTCACGTAATAAGGATTTCGATGAGAGAGAGAGAGAGAGAGAGAGAGAGAGAGAGAGAGAGAGAGAGAGAGAGAGAGAGAGAGAGAGAACGTAAAGTGTTAGCACTGGTCTAATATCTTTGTATTGAATTTGATATACAATTCTCAGTGTTTAGCGATTGTGTGCCTCAATCTGTGCCCAATCTATCGATCCATTTATTAATAATATTTGGCTTCTAAATGATTGATCGCTATTAATCACTATATCATACAGACTATACATTTTTCCTGTGCCGACACTCATTCACTCACTTCTCACTTTCTAACGCTATTTCACAATACATTTCTATTGTTTTTATTCTATCCCTTATTTTGTCAGCTGTTTATTCTGTTGGCCTTTTATTTATATTAATCTGAGTGTAGACTATCCTTTGATATTGAATTGTTGCGAATCTCCAGATATTTTGCTCTGATTCAGAACTTGATCCTATTCCGGATCAAAATGGGATTTATTCTATTTTATTCTGGATATTCCACTTTAGCCCCACCAGAATTGGCTGAGTTTGAGGAGGGATCGACTCATATAGAGAACTATTGGAAGAGATAGTGCGCCAAAAACTGTTCACAATTTTAGTTCTCATCAATTGATAAATACTTTATCATTAGTGGAAGTGACCGATATTTTCCATCAAAATGTTCTTAACATTAAATCGCATTTCATTCACGGAATTAGGTTTTACTTCCGAACAATTCTTTCCCAGATTTTACTTCGACTCTAAATTTTTCTCAAACGGTTAAGAATCGGTACTTCACTCATATACTAATAATACCAATAAATATTTCCAATATATCTATAAAACGACTCTCTCTCTCTCTCTCTCTCTCTCTCTCTCTCTCTCTCTCTCTCTCTCATCATAAGTCTTTTGGGAGCTTTAATCCGTCGATAGAGTGAATTTGAGTTTCTATGACAACCTAGGTGGATTTCCCCAAATACATTAAATGTGTGAAATTTTTGGACTCTTTTCCCCCTTTGGACCCAACAGTCGACAGAGGCTTTCGCTCGATTATATTCTGTGCTACTAAAACACTACAATAAGGGGAGAGAGAGAGAGAGAGAGAGAGAGAGAGAGAGAGAGAGAGAGAGAGAGTCAGCTGAAGCGTAGCCAAGATATGATTCTCTTTAGTTCTCTTTGTATGGCCTCCCTCTGGTGTCCTCTCTCTCCTTTCTTTGCTCTCTCTGTGTTCTCCCTCCCTCTCTCTCCCTCCCTCTCCCTCTCATTATTTCAATTGTTTCTCTCAATCTTTTTCTCACACTTATAGTCGTTCTCACAATTCGTTGCCTCAAAAATCTTGTATTCCCTCCGCATCTCGTTTTATATGCTTTTACTTCGGCTGAACTGTTGGAAGTGCTGTTTATACCGTACCTAAAGGGATGCCTCAAATGTTTTCCAGTGTTGATGCGATTGCGTGTCATTAATAACTGTCTTACGAATGCACTTTTCGATCGCCACCAATATTACACTATATATTACACACATGTATTTCCCTCTCTTTCTCTCCCTTTCTTTGAAAAGGTCTGACAACTTTTCTATATTATCACCTCTCTATATATGCGGTGCCTCATTAACCACTGCCTCCCTTTTATGATCAAACCTTAAGTGGTTGCCATTTGGCACCGGTTGAAGAAAAACTGCACTCCATTTGATTGAGAAATTCTCACCAAAAGAATGTCTGATTTAAAGATGTATTTCGTTCTGTCTTTTATCTCAGTCTCCGCCCCCAAACCCTTATCCATATGTTCTTTACTTCTAATTAATAGAATAAATAACTTTAAATAAGATTTAAGAATAAAATAATTATTCTTTTTGTCATAAAACATACCTGCTCATAATATACCTGCTTTTATTAACAAGAGTGAATTTTAGATTCACCAATCTACCTAGTATCTGAATTCAATATAATAATTTAGTATAATTAACTTAAAACAATACTTTCCTGATTATTTTAATATTCAAGTTCATTTTTTTAATCCTAGAGTTGATTAACAAAATAGATATTACCTTGGTAAATATAGTGATCTTAAAATGACCGCAAGTTTTGTTTCCTTATGTTTTTATTTATATATTTTCATTCCTTCTCTAAAAATATCAATAAATTCGTTGATTTTTATTTGATTTGAGTTTAAATAAAAATGAAATCTAAAATCGATGACAAGTGTTGAGTCAAAATTGCCATTGAATTGACCTTGCTACTCTGCTACTCTACTACTCAGCCACTGCCACTCTGTGTGGTTCACTTCAATTTTCGATTCCAATAATGAAATTAACATTTTAATGATCAATTATAAAGTGCTGGGTAACACATTCGTTATAAATGTAAGTGTACTAGGCTATTTCAATTGAACTAAATTTATGAGTAACTCTAAATTTTATACTCGAATTGAATAATTAATGCAAGAGTGAAATTAACAGTATCAGTTTTATATATTTTGCTTAAAATGAATGAGAGTGCCTTGCTAAATATTTAATTATCTTAATAAACCTAATTTGCAATTTTTAAGAATAAATCTTTACGTAAATAAAATGGTTCTATCGATTTGTCAAATAGACTTAAACAAATTACTCAAATATTCTTAACAAGGTGATGTTATTTGCAAATGTATTCAGAATATGCTTGAAAAGATTTTCACCATGATAAATTGAAGAATTTATTTATTCTTAATTCTTGACTCAATTACATTGAATACTGAAATTCCAGAACTAATTTTAATTCATTGACAAAATTCTTTGATTTAATTAAACAAGATCAGAATTTCATCAAACATAGTTTAGGGCTTGATCTAGCACATCTATCATCTATAATGATGCAGAGCTCTTCTAATCTATATTTTTTGACCTCAAGTTTAAACTAATCCGAAACATAATTCGATTGACCAAAACTATTGTCAACTCATATATTCAAAAGTCATAAATCATTTGTCTTTCGGTTTGTTTTTTCAAAAACCAAATCAAATATAGAAATAGAGATAAAACTTTTTATGTCGTCTTTAGAGTCGGAAAGAAAAACAAAAAACTTTTAGTCAAATTCAACCTTTTCTTCAATCAATCTCATTGTTCGTCCCTTTTATCTCTTCTCATACATTATACTATACTATTGTTATCTAGCATTAGTTACCAAGATCACTGTTTCATAAATATACTTGGTTAACAATGAAAGATTCTCTTGTTAAATCTACTAGATAGAGTTTATTTTGTACTATAAACTATTGATTTGTTGTATTGAGTAATTTTGTTAAAATTGTTCAAGGCGATTCCACTGATTTTGTATGGCGTAAAATTATGGTTGAATTGATTCCTACTGCCTGTCATTTATCATAATCAAAGTTGAATCTATTCGGAGTCATTTCGAGCTTAAATACACAAAAATAGTATTTATAACAAACATATTATTCTTTTAATATATTATTTTCCAAATGAATTCGTCATTTGATTTGATATAATATTTTAGATTTAAATTAAATTAAATTTGAATTCAAAAACTCTGGGATTCATACAATCCTTAAGTCTTCTCAACTCTTTTTTTTTACTCCGACATAATCAACAAAAACTGCTGTATTTGAGAATATATTCTGAGCTCTGAGCTCAGGCAAAAAAACTGATTTTTTTTCGTTCATTGAATGGGACCACATATAAGACAGAATGAACCGCACAGTCATAGAAGACTTTTGTGAGATTATTCTCATCATTATATCCATTCTTAAGTTTTTTATTATATTCTTTTTCGTCTTCGCGTTTCTTCATTGCCTCTCAAACCAATGCAATCCCTCTTATTCTGAGCTGAGATATTCAGTGCAAAATAATGCCTCGATATGAACGCCACAAATAAAGAACTATTCGGTGCCGTTCAATGTATTTGTAGTCCAACTGTAGTCATATATTGCGAGTAATTTTCTATGTGTTGGCCATACATTTCCAGTCCCATAGACCGTTGAATCCAGTGCTGAGGATAATCAGTCACTGTCAGTGTAGGTGCCTTCACAACCAACCTCTCGCTTATCATCTGCTCTATCTTCCCAGTGTTCTGAGTCCTTTTTTATATCCCTCAAATATTACAATAATTTCAGTGCTATTCCAGTGCTCTTTTCAATACATTTAGTAAATGAGAGTCCAGTCATGAAATAAATCGAAATATAAGTTTGAAATTTTAAAATTGAAGACCATTTCTGACTCTTCACTAAACCATTCGGTTTATAATTGTGTTCACATTATTCTCATAAGTTATGACTCATAACTAATATTTTGTAGAAATTTATGAAACAAATTCTTAACAGAATTAAAGAAATGAAATAAGACTTAAGACTAATATTAATAAAAATATTTTAATGAAAAATATCGATTCATTACTAATTAAAAGGCTTTCTTACACAAAACCCCATTCAAGTACTCAATCATATTTATTCTGTGCTTCACATCCGAGGATTTATTTAAATTCAAAGATCCTCTTGTGATAATAAAATTGCTTGTTAATTAAAATATTTGATTAAACCTAAAAAATTAGTGAAATATTTGTTTTTTTATTTCTTTTTGGAAACACTTTTTTTGCAAAATTTCTATTATTTATTGAGTGATATTCTTATCATTTATTCAGATAATAAGTATGTGATCTCCCGATGAGGTTCTGGTCAGTCAATTCAATAATGAGTTCGATCTGAAAGCCCAGAGAAACCATATCTGAAGAGAAACGTGAGTTCATATCACTGATTGCCTATCAGTTGCTTAAAGTTTGCCAACAATTCAGTAGACATTTGATTCATTTGATTCATTGCAATATAAAGAATGTATTTTTCTTTTGATGAAAAAACAATTTATATTTTTCTTATTTGTATTTTCACTTTTCAATCGTTAGGTTTTCACTCGGAATCGACGGTCAAAATATGGCCAAAAGAAAACAGACAGACATTCAGTCATCAAATACCAGTCAAAGTCCTCAACGATCGACAAACACAGCGACCAAAAGAGGCAAAAGCTTAGCGTCTAATGAATTGGTGGCCGATTCCACGAGTGATGTGCAATCATCAACTAGTCTAAGGCCTACCAGAGCTAAAAGTAGCGGCACAGCCAGTGCTGGCACTACTTCCGGCAATGCCTCAGTTAAAGTGCAATCAAAGACTAAAACTCTGAATAATTTAAATACCAATAAATCAAAGCAATTGAATAAATCAAATACTAATTCCAATAACAATACGAATACTAATAATAATAATAATAACAGTAAAAGTACGACAACAAAAAAGTCGACAAACATTAGTAGTAATAGTAATAAAACTAATAGGGCTGACGATAATGACTGTCCGCCAACACGTCTGTCACGTCCGACAACTAGTAATCAACAGCAAAAACGATTAAAGGATAATAATTCTGAAAAACAGGTCCTCTCAACTGTCACTCTTTCGACGACAGCCTCTAATAAGACGGTGACCAAAGCCACCAAAACTAAAGACAAAAGTGAGAGCTGTTCTAAGGCTCAGCCCAAAACTACTCAGAAATTGACGAAAACAAAGTCCAGATCCGTTCCGAAGACAGAAACTCTTCAACCAATTATTGACAGCTATTCTAATGACTCGAATAAATCGGATGAAATTTATGGTGAACTCATTCAACAACAAATGGAAGGCATGGATGAGGACACCAAACGTATACAGGAAGCGGAGGCTGCCCTCAGAAGTTTGACGGGTGATATTGATGTCAACACTGAGGAAACGGACACTGAAGATGTCGAAGAGGCGGAAAAACCAATGTTTGAGAATTTGTTTGCAAAGAAAGAGTCACAAAAGGCAGAGACAACCAGAGACTGTGCGGCCAATGCCTGGAAAGATGTCGTCACTCTTAGCGCTACTTCGAGTTCTTGTGGCAGTCTATCCGAAACGAGTCCAAACCACTCACCGCCGGTCACACCGGAAAACAGTGATCACAACGTCAACAGTCCGGCTGAGAGTAGGGCCTCAGTATCGACAGTCAATGAGAGCACAGATCAAACCATTGAAGACTCAAATAATCAAAACAATGAAACGGAATTCGAAGGAAATAAAAGTCAAACAAATTTCGACGAAATGGAGAATTTGATGAAAATCGAAGAGCAGTGCAATGCTTTCATACAATCAAATAAATCTATTCCTCCGCCAACAGATAGACATCTGGAGGACTTCCACAGCGGTATCGATGATGAAGATGATAGTGATTCCAGCGATGACACAGAAGATGAGTCGTGTAAAGACAATCAGACAACTTTTCAGAGTTCTGGCAATAGTCTGACCCCAACTACTCTAATAACTCCAGTAGTCAGTCATTTATCCCAATCAACACACGAAGCAGCCATTGTTCAGAGATTGTCTGATCAGTCATCTGAAGCTGGTCTTCGACAGGCAGTCAAAGAAGAAGAAACGACTTATACTAAAAGTAGTTGTTGTCTGGAGACGAGTCCACAGAATCGCATAATTAAAGCCCATTTACAACAAACACAATATGTAGGCTCACCACAAACGGAACCATTTTCTACATTCAAAACCAAAGTACCGGAACGTAAATTCTTTGACTGTAAATATCAAAAATCAATGTCTGAAACGATGTCTTCGACGTCATGTCATTCGCCGACAAACGCCTATATGTCTACTAAGGAGTCATCAAATGAGACAAATATTGGTTTATGTCATCAAAATCTGTTGCCGACGACTACTGGACCACAAATGATGTCAACTTCGTATCCCGAAGACGAGACAATGACCAGCGCTTCAAATCTATCTTTTCCGGGCAGTCCTCCAAACGGTTATTCAAATAATAAAATTAAAATTTTACTGTATTTTGATTTTTTACTCAAAATATTTAATCTTTGAATTATAGGTCAGTCTTGTGGTCAATCGATGCGTTCGCCCTCATGTGATAGAAGACCATTACACTCTCCTGATCCAAGCCTTTCAAAGGGTGAGTACAAACACCAGAATCCCAACTAATTTGAGATTTAAGCCGAGCGTACACTCATTTCCCCTCCGATTTTGTTAATTATATTCTTGGAATCATTAAAGAAAATAAAGTTTTGGACCAAAAAATCTTAGCTCTAATACGTTCATGTGTTGCGCCGTCACGACATTCACTAATTCAGAATAAATTATACGCGTATTTAACAACATTTTTTCATTCCTACAACTTTTCCCGCTTTAGTTTTAAGTCAAATTTATTGGCAAGTAATTAACCAGGGACATTTAACCCAGATTGCTTTCCAACGACAACAAATTTCTATTTAACTAGTTTAAATTTGTTAAGAAAACACAATCTTTTCTCACAAATTGTTTTATAATTTTTTTGCCAAAACTTTTAATGAAAGACTTGTTGAATAGCCAAGGGGGTTCATTAATTATTCTGGATTAACTCCAGTTATATTTAGATAATGTTTGTCAACTTAAAACTCTTGTTTTTTCTTAATTTATTTTGTTTAATATAAATTACCCTTGATTAATTATTGAAACTGTACTGATAATGTTTTTCCTAATATATTAAAACAAGAATAGTTTGTGGATATTGTGAGACAGTGGCGACACCTATAGTTCAATAAGTAGACTAAAGGAACTAAAATTCATCAATCTAAAAATCGATTTTCTACCTTTTATAATAGCAATTTTGCTCTTGCAACATTTATATTTTTCTCAATTTTTTTGATATTGAACTAGGGCAAAGGTATTTTATAAAGTTTAAAATTCCAGAATTTTTCGAATTGAATGGAAATTTCAAAAATCTTTTAATAATTTTTAAAAAATGAAAACTTATTCGAGAATCCATTAAAATATGTGAACCTATAATAGGAATAAAATAAAAATCATATTTTCGTTATAAATATTTTTAGTTAAAATAGTTGTCGAGAAATATTCACTTTTGACTTCTCTTGGCTTTTGAAAAATGTTTCACAAATATTTGTGCCACTGTTTGGACCAGCAATTGATTAATGGCTATTGCGGTCTATAAACACTTGTAATACTCACTCATCACCAGATAGTCTCGATATCGACTGAAGAGTAACCAATAGATAGAAAACTTTACAATATTATCGACTATTATATCACACTTTTATTATCTGTTATATTACGTGGAATTTTCAATGCCTTTCCTACAAAAAAAACACTTTAGAAGAATGTGTTTCTCTAATATTTGTCTGTTATTTGTGTTGAAAAATTGTTTTCAATAATTCATTTTCTAAAGCAAACGCTATTTTATTCCTTTGCACTCCAACTGTCTGTCTGTCTGTCAGTCAGTTCTCGCTCTCTCTCTCTCTCTCTCTCTCTCTCTCTCTCTCCTCATTGTGAGCACTACATTATAAGTATTGATGTCATAAAGCAATTGCTTACAATAGACTACAAAGTTTTTTCATCAGAAAATCAGTGCTTACTTTAAAAGGCAATACATTTTTTCTGCGGTTAAAAAACTTTTCTATAAAATCTACAAAACATTATCAGAGGAAATAAAAATGCATTTTCTATATCTCTTCGGTTTATTTTGAGCGGGTTTACCATTTATGGTCAAATGGATGTATGATTTTTTCAAATGTTTTAACACAAATTTTTTCACTCTTTAGATCACATCCTCTCAAAGCGATTAAAGTATCACAAATTCTGTTCATTTATTTATTTGTTGTTTTCGGGTTAAAAACATTTTTTATCGAAAATTCAAAGTTTTTATTCCATTTAAAACTGTTAACTGATATAAGACTTTATATTTCTTTGGTTTAAATGTATGTTCACTTCAATTGATTTTGAAATCATCGCTCCTTTTCTTTCATCTCTTTTTTCTTCTTTTTATCGATTTATTATTAAATCAATTAAATTATTGGAAATAATTGTTTAATTCAATGTGAGTAATCATTTTTGCAAGTTTATCCTTATTTTTATAGATCATATTTTTTGGTTATTGAATTAAGACAAATGAGCTTGCTAAACTATTAAAGCTTTTTAATCATTTTTTAAAGAAAAATATCTGTACAAGAATTTTTTTTAATGCCAAACTCATTTGCTTCTTAACTTCTTATAATGTTGTTCTATTGATTGGCACAGCATATAATCACAATCCCTTAACTTCCTGGTTGTGCAAAACCATACATTTATTGATAAATTTAAAGATAAACTAACCATGGGCATATGTTTCCTTTTTTTAATTTGCTTGAATTCTATAATAGTTTCTAATTATGTATTAAAATATATTCGATTCTTATAAACTCAAAGAGAAAATTAGTAATAATATTCATTAGAAAATTGCTCGGTTACTAAACAGTGCCAAGGATCATTATTCTATTTACCTATTTTTAGAGATTACAAATAAAATTATTTAATAAACTAATTAAAACATTGTCTTTAATTTATTAAATTTTTAAAATAATTTCTAATCTTATTTAGTAGCATGATCATATTTTTAAAATTGATTTACTATTCTTATAAAATATATGACAGTGAAAAACTGCATATAAAGTAGATATAGATTAATCTTTCGTTCATCTGTTCCCTATCCCTAACAAATCAAGTATTAACACAAAGAACTCAATAAAACTTTTATCTTTGTTTAAACCCATAAATATAGTGTCCATTGATTTTGATCTAAATATTGTTTTTATATATTTTGAGTTTTTTTGTTTAATAATTTAAAATATATTTTAGAGAAGAAAAAAACATTATTTGAACTCATTTTAAGTTGAAAAGTATAGAAAAAAACTGGCATTTTAAAAGATAGAAAATTGTTCTTGCCATTTTTAAAGCTAATCTTGATCCTATATTTATTTATAAGTGTTTATTTTTATTTAAATTCATCGGAAAAGTTATTTATAGTTTTGTTTCAATACTTCATTAGAAATGTTATATTAGTTGTGATAAAATCAATTGGATTTCAATTGAATTTTCACTAAAACTAATTTGAATAACAATTTTGTTAACATCCGGTGAAAATCAGAGCAAAGAAGCACTAAAACTCGTGTAGAGTATATGCTTTTCTTCATATCTCTATTATTTTGTTGAGTCTTTCAACTGATTTGTCTATAATTGAATTTTTGGATCAAAAAACTAGAATTTTATCTATAATTTGTGATTATTTCCTCTAAAATAATACCGAAATTGAAATCGTCATAATTTTAGAGCACAAACAGTCTCTCTGTATATCCTATAATAGAAAGGTTTCAATTATTGAACTGAGTTGCCAAGAGTAGAGTCAGATTAACCACTCCTTCCCTATGCTATCAAATGGGAAATATTTGTCGATTTTCATAACATCTTTCAAACATAGATTTATAGTACAATAAAAAATCATCAAATGTTTGATTATTGTCTGAATTGAATACCAGAGTTTTTGAAGCAAAAAATTCTTATAAAATTCACTCGAGTATTGCTTTTTTCAAAAAGTTATCTATAGTTTAAACATTGAATTGAACTAAACTGTCCAGTTGTGAAATGAAACCATATTTGATATATGGAACTGATTTTTGTCTATTAATTATTATTTGTTTGAAAAATTAAGTTAATATTCATTTCCATTTTCATTAATTTCAGTAGAATTTAGTGAAAAATTCATTTAAATATTTTAATAAAAGAGTTTAGATTTGAATTTTGTGAAGAGAAGAGAGAAATAGATTTGTTGTTTGACTGCAAACTTGTGATACGAGAAAAATGATTAATACCTAAACATATATGAATTATATAAATATATGTATATTCGTATAGATATATTTATCTATTAAACTTTTCCTATAATATTATTATTTTAAGCTATCAAACGGTTTAGTTAAGTGTTGAGTCAAACAAATCCCAAAACGAACTGTTTTACAATAAATAATGGATTATTATTATCACCGAAAAATTATTATTATTATTATATAATGAATATTACTGTTAATATTCGCGCATAAATTTCTATCCATAATAAATATATGTATAATATTATGATTAGACGGAAAGACCTATTGTTTCGTCAAAATCTGAGCCTCTGATTGGATGCCATTCTCTCTCTATTTGTTATGGCACTGTACTCTTCGGTCTACTTTATTCCCTGTCCGTATGTGTCGGGAGTCCTATTGTAATCAAATGACGATAAACAATAGATTTGTCTCTAATAGACAACGAGAATATAATCAAATGTATGAAACATCAAAATCAACTCAAATAGTTTTGCAAGAGTTTGCTTTTTTCAGAGCAAACATACAATTAGTTCACAAATTGTTTGAATATCTGTTTCTTGTATTCAATCAACTCTTTTACTTTACTTTCAATTGAATCAGATTTGGCTAAAAACGACTTAACTCTTACTCTTATAATTTGTTAAAATCAATTGTCAGTCACTTATTTGTAGAAAAACTTCACAAAACAGTTATTATTCATTAATTTCTCATTATTTGTGTGAATTGAAAATTACAGAAATTGAAAATTATTGAAAAATAGCTAAACATTTAAATCAAAAGTTTTGTTACAAAAGTGTTGTTTTATCCCAAAAAAGTTGAAACAAAAAAATGTTTAACACTTTTTGGTGGAATTTACTGCAAACGAATGCGTTCAACAATTTCTATCATTTCAAAGGTATGAATCAATACTTTATTACCAGTTTTATGCTATACTCTCAACGAGTTTTCCCTTCTTTTCATATAAAAGTAATGAAAACTTTCTTTCACTTCATTTCTATTATGCAGTGAAGAAGTATTTTAGTGAAACAATTTACTCGCTTACAATTTCATCAACTTATTATTACTTTGAATTTAATCTATGACAATTATCAAAATTGATACTTTTTTAGATTTGTATTTGAAATTAATTCCATTTAAATATATTTTATTAATTTGAAAATTTACCATGAATATTTGATCCAAATATGATGGGTTTAATCTCTTTTTAAATAGAAATCATATAACTTTAAAATTAATCTTTTCATTAATTTTCAGACAATTTTAGCATTAATTTGAGCTTTGCAAGAATAGCCTAGATAATTATTAATGCGTAGAATTAATAATAGATAATTTCTAATCTAATTAGTAATTACTAAATGCAACAAAAATAATCTTTTAAGTGATATTTAATTCAAATGAATTGAAAGAAAATTAAATGAATTTTTGATAAGAAAAATATCAGAAAATTAATGAAATCATTTTATGTAAACGATTTTGAAATTATATAAAATCATTGAACTATAAACAGATGTATTTCAGTCTATTAGTCGTGACATTTAACTCAATATAGTTTTGGAGAAAAACATGGACTCAAAAATAAGTGTTTATCTGTTTTACACACAATATTTCGCTTATCATTAGACGAAAAATACGCAAAAACTAAGAATTAATGAACTGTTAGTTTGGTTTCATATTTAACTCTTTGAGCTCTAACTTTGAGAGAATAGACAAAAATTATTTTTATCAACAAAGTTATCATTTTCTACAATCAATTTATCCTTTAATAAAACATTAATTTCCTAAAACCAAGGCTTCTGTCCTGTCCTATGAAAAGGCTGTTCCTCTAACTCTTACACAACATTCAATTTTTGCACAAATTATTCATTGCATTAGTCTTTGAACTAATAGTGTTTTAATGCGATTTTCAAAATCAAATCTCTCTCTCTCTCTCTCTCTCTCACTCACTCACTCACT
>JAQFZM010002674.1:0-12888 GCA_034695785.1 Galumna obvia | reverse complement strand
TATTTGAGTGATATGTATGTGTTCTTGGTCAAATTGAATTAGCGTTGGTGGCATACAAAATGAAAGGGTCTTGCATATATTAACTAAAAACTAAAAAAACTATTACCCCACCCAAAAGTTGCCCTTGCTTGGTTGTTGCAAACACACATCGTATGGATGAGAAAATTTGTTAAACATCTAGGTTACTTATTGGTTCAATAAGAGTTGGCTCAAGTACAGGCTTATTATGTCCAAGACCAAGTACACCGTTATTGTTAGAACCCAGGCCAAAGATTTGATCTTGCTCAGTTTTGAACAGTATATTTACTCCGATCCGATCACGAAAAACATTAAACAATACAATTGTTGAGCCAATTGTTTTGGGAATAAACTTGTTAATTTCAAATTTTCTTTAGAAATCAACTGATATTACATTTGTTGTTATGGTCATGGTCATGGTCATGGTCTTGCTCGCTTTTTAAACAAAGTAATTTTAATAAAAAAATAAGTGAATTTTATTATATTTAGAAATGAGTTTACAATAATTTTTTTCCCAAAACAAAACAGTAAATGAAAGGTATAAAACACTTGATTTGAGCTCAGGCATTACTATTTGCACTCATTTGAGCAACTTTTATGTAAACTTTCAAAATGAGCATGCACAGTAAGTTTACCCTTATACTGAATTAAATATTTAATGTGTGACTTAAAAATAATGTTAAAACTTAGATTAGTATTCAAATATAACAAGAATTTCAATCAAATATACTTTACTGATTACTTAATAACCTGTTTACCTTGTTTATTTGTGCCATATCAATATATGCTAGTTAATTTGGAAAAAAGCTAAGTGTTTTAGTATTGAAAATCAAATATGAATATCATTTAAGTTATAATATTTTAATCTTTTTAAACCTGTGATCAACAAAAGATTAAATTTTAATTTTGAAAATTTTATTCATTTATATGAAGTTTTTTTTTAATTTTGTTCAAAATTACAGATTTTTAAATTTTATTATAATTTATATTTTGTCCAATTTTTTACAATTTTTTCGTTTATTTATTTTGAACAAGGCAAATCAAAATGGAAAGTATTAATAGAGAAAAATCTTTATATTAAAGAATTTAATTATTTTAAATTAAAAAGTGTTTTAATACTCATTCAATAGATGGCCGAATATATTGTTATATAACCGTCATTTTATTTTTGATTAAATTTAAAATTTAAATAAAGAATATTTGTTTGTAATTTAAATCACTTATGTTTTAATCAAATCTGTATATTAATACATCAAAGAATTAGTGAAAACACAATAAATACAGAATATTATCATATTTGATTCATTACTTATTTTAATTTCAAATAAAATTATTATGTAATAAAAATATGATAAAACCATAGATGGCTTAATGAGGGGTATTTCAAAATACCCCCCACCCCCTGAGACGAAAAATCCTAAAAATACCCCACCTGAGCCGAAATGTTTGTTACCTCCCCTCTAGAAAAAAGGGAAAAAATAGGCAAGATTTTTGGATAAATTAAAAAAAAATTAGAGAAAATTTAGTAAAATACTGTAATTTTATATAAACTAAATTTATTTTTATTTCCTAAAAACATCAACTTTTTATTTTTCATCAATTAAAATATATTTACCTTGATGCATTTAAATTTATTTTATATATTTCATAGGTCCATCCTTTTTAGATCATTTTATTGAAAACCGCTTGAAAATCGATCGAGCGATTCAAATATTATCAAGGTTTATTCTACGGTCCATAGTTATGTCAATAATTGTATATAACATAGAAAATTACCTGAGTTTAATCATTTTAAGCCATAGTTAAGTGAATAGTTTAAAAATATGAAATAATTATAAAATTTATACTTTTAATTTAATATATTTATAATTTTGTATTTATTATATAATTTATGAAATTTTAAATTGTGTGATTTACATGAAAATTTTGAATCACGTTAATATTTCAAATTTATTTAAACTCATAATAATTAGCAAACTAATTCCATTTAAAAACAATAATAAAATAATTTGTTTAATTTTATTTCGCCATTATAAATAGATTTATGTTAGCACATTTATTTAATTGAGTTTTGAATAAAGTTTAGAATAAATGTTAAACAAATGATATTCAAATTTTTATTGAAAAGAACATTTAATTTAACAATATCAATATAACTATAACAGTTCAATGAAAAGGGTTTTTGAAAAGATCTTTTATACCAGTGATACCGGAGTAGTTCAGAATTTTAGGAGATTTAGTGCAAAATATATTTGACATATACAATTAAAGCAATTCATATGTTAAATGAATGAACATTGTCAATTCATACAATAATTATAATAAAACCTTTTGCTCCCTATGCCCTACTCCGGCAACGCTGTTTTATACTATGAAATTGTATTTATTGTTTCAATCAAATATTTTTCTAAATATTATATAGATTACAGATATTTTCATAAATTTTATTGAATACAAAAATCGATAATAATAAGTTACAATAGTTTTAACAAAATAATTTTAACCAAATTTTGTTAAAATTATCGATTGACAAATATTTAGTCAAAAGTTTATTTTGTTTATCCTCTGAGACCAATGAAGCCATTCATCATACCAATATTTTCAATTATTTTGCCTGATGTTAGGTTAGAAATTTTCATATCATCCAGAACAACTTTGTCCTGTTTTAAATTTTCGTCCAACTTTAATAATCCGAATAAGGTAATTAAACTATTTATCTTTTCGTATTCATCAATTTGTCCATTTATTTTGTGAAGAAGTATTTTATGATTATCTTTTCTATCTATAAAATTTTTAGATTTCAGTGGCGCCATCTTTTCCCTGATTTAAGAAATAGGTTTTTTCAATTTTTATTGATTTAAAACAATTATTTCAAAATTTTAAATTTTATTAAATAATAAATTATAGAATATATAAAATAATAATATTTAATAAAATATTTCTTAACTCTTAAAACTATTTATAAGAATAAGAAATTTATTATTTTAAACATAATCTTACTACATTTGAAATTTTATTTTTTATTATTCAGACATTCATTATGAAGAAAAATTAATTTTTTTACAAATAATATTTCAAAACTGTTATCAATTTTGAAAAAAATTATTAATTTCCTTTAATTTCTATATATTATGTGTAATATTTATTTAATTATTTAAATATTTTATTATTGCTAATCTTGTTGATAATTTTCGACAAAATAAATAAAATTTTAAATTTCATTCGGGTTTAAATATTGACGATTTCTACCTATTCGATTATCTTCATATTACACAATCTTCTACAACTATATTTTAAATTTTAGAGGTAAAAATCATCTGGCGGATTAAAATAATATTGATATTTTTAGAAAACTTTTGTGAAGATTATCGCTTAGAATGATACAAATGAGTGATTTGTAAAATTATTAACTGTCAAAATCTATATTTTCTTGAAAGATTTGGTTAGGTAATATAGGAATTTAAAACATTAAGATAAATTTTAAACTGATAATTCATTAATATAAGCAAAGTTTATTCATTATAAGATTATTAAAAATTGAATTTTTAAACTCTTAATATTTACACAGTTGTCGATAAAATCAACTGTGTGTATATTAAAAGAGTTGTGTAAATCAATTTCTTCTCTTTATGTCAGGGTAAAATATTGAACATATCAGTTGATAGACAATAAAATTTTTTACTAAATTTTTAAAATTTTCCTTTTTTTCTTCAATAATTGATAATTATATTAATCTTTTTGTCGGTATTTTATTAATACACAAAAGAAATTAATCAATCCTTTCATTTAATTAATAAAAGTTTTGACTTAAATAGAGATCAATAAAATATTGACCATGAGGGCTAATTTTATTTGTAATACTATAGTTTTTAATTAACTATTTGGGTGACAATACATAGAACTTTAAGTTAAAAGTTGATCTTTAAACATAAAGTGGTGATCAAATCTAACTAGGACAACTTAACTAGCTATATTTCCTTAACCACATGATGAATTGTAACGAGAATCAGCATTCATATACATTAATTCCCCCCATTGTTTAATATATAAATTTATTTTTTATAAATATTAACTAGGGTTAATAATTCGAAAATAATTAAGAAATTTGCATTTTTATATGATTTGTTATCAATTTTGATCTCACCTAGCGAGTTTATTTCAGCTTTGATCAAAAAGTATCAAGCAAAAAAATTGCTTTACATAAAATATTTTAGTGGAAAAATGCAAATAATATTTGGAATTACCTGGTTCAGATTTTTATAGAGTATCATAATTTTTTATTTGCTAAAAATGCTTTAAAATGTTATAAAAATGCTAAATTAAGTCAAGAAATAGCAAAAAATTATAATTAAATGAATTATTAGAAAAAATATATAATTTCACTCAGAATTAAATGTTCCAGTAAATAATATTTTTAATGATGTTCTATCTAAGTCTTGGGTAGTTAGTCTATCAAATAAAAGTTTATATTTTGATGATTTATATAATTTATAGTTAAATCTGGAGTTCCATATTATTCCAAATTAATTGAATCGCGCAAAATATTATTGCTAATATTTAATTAAGACTATATATTTTTTAATTCAGGATAAAACAATTTTAGTTTAAATCAGATTATTTTCATTAATTTTCTTAACAGAAATATGCAGAAAACTGTTCTTTTTTTATTATTTTTTAAATAAAAATAAATTTTAGCTTTGTCATTTAATTTCCCTATCAAAATTGGCTCTTTTTGAGCCAGTTTCTGTTGGGATAGCTATGCAATGAGTTTATTTTATAGTTTAAATAAACAAATGTTCGATATTTTATATAATTTTGAAGTTTGAACTTTTGGATAACCTGTTCTCTACCCAACGACAAAGCATTAGTTTATGAGTCACAAATGATTTTTCATTTAGTGATTGGCATTGAAAAAGGTAACCGAGATTACCGAAACTGTTTGCTAAAGCCATCCGTTTGTGGTTAAATTAGTTGTGATTAAGTGATACTTTCACTTACTTTATTAATTATGATTCAAAACAACTACCAAGCTCTAAATTCTAACTCATAAATATAAAATTTGTGTTATCATAAACCTTATTACATGGTGATACTTACTTATTATAAATGGAATTTTTGGAGAATTGTCTTTAGAAAGTGTTTTAAATAGAACAAAGTATTAAAGCAATTTTCATAAACTTGAATTGATCACATATGGCAAAATTAAATTAAAATTTATGTAATAAAATACTCAATTAGCTTAATGATGCAAAATAAGCCATAAACATTATTTGTTTAAGTTAAATTGGAAATGCCTTCTAACTAGCCGATGGAATTTAATAAAAAGAAGATCATGGTTAAAATCTATTAGACAAACTTAATCCAAATTTGTAATCAAAATGTGCGTATGGCCACTCTAAACACCAAATAACTTCGGTTAAAATCTAAACAAGAGGCTTCTAAAAAGCTTTCAAAAGAAAGATTTATTTTATACATTAGCTAGATTATAGATTCTAAAATGTGATTCTCAAGCTTGAAAAGCTGCTTGGCAGAGGTCTTCATTTGCTTTAATCAACTCAAGTTTAAAATATGAAAACATAATGTGATTAAAAAATGAAACTAAAGTTTATTACAAACAATAATATAATACAAAATATAAAATTCATAATTTAAACTTGAGTTGACTAAAGCAAATGAAGACCTCTACCAAACTGCTTTTAAAGCTTGGGAATCACATTTTAGAATCTATAAGCTAGATGATAAACAATGTTCATTACTGATGAGTAAACACTGAGAAAATATTTATTTATACTTGGTTAAATATTTAATAAAATATTTATTAAAAATTTCAAAAATATTTATTTATATTTATCAAAGAATAATCAAATTTTATTCAAATCCAGTTTGAAAAACATATTATGAGACAAACCATAAGAATATTGCCTAATTTTCCTCTGGTTATTAACAAGAAATTTAACAATATTAATATAATAAATTAATTTTATTGGAATTTTAAAATGTAAGATTGAATACATAAGTTAACAAAATGTATAATTTTGTGCCAGGAATATTTAGTACTTAGCAAACTTTATGTAAGTAATTTATTTACCATTTTAAAGAGGTGGCGAATTTAAACATATCTACATTCAAGTTAGTTTTCACTATAATAGAAATTTTGCCATGATACATCTTTTACTTTAAGTATGGATGCATGTTTTGATATACAACTAATTATTTAAGGGATATTTTAAATTAACTAGATAATTGTATCAAAGAATATGAAAAATATGCTATAAAAATTTTTCCCAAATTCCTATACGAAATTATAAACAAAAATACTTATTTTTTAAAATTAAAGATGATTTTATCAATAGAAATCTTAAAGAGAGGTATATGCGTTAATAACAGCTACTAATATAGCATTTTACCCCTTAAACATTTTGAAAAATTAAACTTTTATGATAAATATTGACAAATATTCTAAAATATTTAATTATTTTCAAATTATTTATTTATATTTATTTATTTAATATTAAAATATACCATATTGACCCCGTTTATATGATTCGTGAAGATATTCAATCAATACCTTGATATGTTTCACCGATAAAAATAATTAAATATTTAGTTTATAAGTGTTTACTGATGAGTAATACCAAATGTATATAAAAACTCTATTAGTTTTAAATGAGATTATTTATTTGTTGAATATTATTTTACATTTTCTGTATTATAATTAATAATTAATGTTAATATTGTTTGAGTTTCAATTTAATCTTTTTTTGCACGCAAAATTATCAATGTTTAAGAATTTGTTTTTGCAAATTATTTGAATTATATTAAGTAATATTCATACACTGATACTCACATAAGTTCACCCTTTATTATGGAAATACTTCTATAAAGGAAACTTATTTAAGAACATAATAACAATATCGCTACAAATAATTTATATCAATTTATAGTGTTCAATTTTTACTTAATTTGAAACGTTATTTATGGATATACTGATAATAGAGTTCATTTATATTTATACACACAAAATTCTAAATTTTAAATACTTCTCAATTTTACTTCACCGTATGAAATACTATAAATGACTAAAAAATATAGTATTTTATTTGTTTAGAAATGAATGAAATAACAAAAATATAGTAAATTTTTATTCTTAATTTTTTTCATCATGGTATTTAAGTTATGGTTTAACAGTCTTTATTTGAATTTCAATTTTTGCTCACATTTGCACATATGATATTTACAAACCTCTTCGTTGAGAAAGGTGAATTTTTTGAATTACTATAGAGGAGTTTTAATAGGGTTATTGTTCTATTATTTACTATATACCTAACCAGAGTCAGAAATGAAACCCCAATATTCTGAAACTTTTAATTTGATACTCATTTTTATTGTGATTTTATCAATTCTTAGTCAATGACTCTGTGATTTACTTAAACTTTGATATGTTTATCACTACATTTACGGAGTAATATGTAGTATATAGAAATATAGAATCATTCTACACCCACATACTACCCAAAACCCCCACCCCTCCCCCTGCAAATTTTGAAAATTTTTTTAAAAACTAAAAATCTTTTGAAAATTATTGAAAAATTTTGAAATTTTTTTGAAAATTTTTAAAAAATTCTGAAAAATTATAGAAAAACATTGAAAAACTTTTGAAAAACTTATTAAAATATGAAAATTTATAATTAAAACAAAAATTTTACAAAACTTGAATATTTTTAAAAATTAATATAACTAGTTATACAATTCAATTAATAAGCAAAGTTTAACTGTATATAGCTTGAAATATCGTTCTTAAGACTATAGTCACAACAAAATTTCTTTGTTTATATAATTTCCCTATTTAATTGAAAGCTGTTTCTTCTCTCTTTTAAGACATATCCTTCTGTTAGTAACCGGAAATTTTCAGCTTTTTAAGAGAAATCAAGAATGGTAAGCTGTTTTCTATCAATTTTGAGAACTACTTTTTTGTTAATAACGGCGAAATTTAAGGTTTTTGAGAGAAACGTAGAAGAATAGATGGCTGTTTTCTCTCACTTTTTAGGTCTACCTTTTTGTTAGAAAAGGCAAAATTTCGCTTTTTGATAAGAACATTTTATCAATCTTTGAACTCAAACTTTGTTATAATATACATTAGAACAAACACTTAACAAAATAATAAATTAGTCTTTGTTTGCTCTCAAAGATTGTGGTTGTCTCTGTATTTCCACTTTTGAGCATTAAGATCGGAGGCATGGCCTGAGAGGACCAATTACTATAGTTTATATGACCGTTGAATAGTTTCCGGTCTAATACTTTATTTCTATTTGTGTTATGATTTAATAAAGACTCATTTCACGCGTTTGACTTTTGTTTGATTGGTCCCAAAGATCTCTTAGTTACCGAGGGTTGATTACGCCCCCAAAGGACTGCTCTTAGTTGTGTTTTGGCAACTTTAGTTTGTTGTATTATATTTTTATTCATTTATTCATATTTTATTCATTTATACATTTTTATTTATATTTATGAAATACCTTATATTCTAAACTTTTATAGTTTAATTAAATTTGGGATTAAACGTCAGACATTTCGTGTCTGACCGGAGAAATCACCCATAATTAGTGTCTGTCCGATCAGAGACACACTTTTTGTCCTAGACATAGATTGAGCCAATAGTTAAGAAACCTTTTAATAACTGCGCACGTGACTGACGTCAGAGTTCATACGCTACTCTTTCCACTGAGAAAGGGAATTCTGGGACACAACTGATCAAATTACACAAAATAAATAAGGTGTCATTTACACTTGATCATACCTAAATGATCATCAATTATTAATAAATGGGCATATGATAACTTATGGTGTGTTATCTCTATGTGAATTTGCAATACCTTTATATTAAAAACTAAATTACACTGAGAAGGAGATAATCATTTCAGAGAGGAACCGATTAAAATGATCTTGATCTCTTTAGAAAGCTTATGATGTATAGATTTGATATGTTTAATTATTTTTGACTAATGGGCATCTGTTCCTGTGAAATTTGGCTAGGTAATATCTGTATTTAAAACTTTAAAAATATAAATTTTGAACTATTATACCAAAAATGCTAATAAAGTTTCATATTTACTACTAAATAATACTAAATATCTATTTTAGTATTTATTGAACTGTGATTTGGAATACAAATTACTATTTCATACATTTTCATACAATTTTCATTCGTATTAATAAATACAAAGTTCAAAATTTCATGTACATTTAGTAACTTTATTCAAGTTTAAGCTTTGCTTTAATTTATCTTTTTTAAAGCTTTAAATGCTTATTTTAACTAGCCGAATTTCATGAGAACAGATGCCCATTAGTCAAATATAATTAAACATTTCAAATCTATAAATAATAAGCTTTCTAAAAAGACCAAGATAATTTTAATCGGTTACTCTCTGAAATGATTATCTCCTTCTGAGTCTAACTATAATTTAGTGTATTTAAGATCATTCTTTACTTATCCAGTTAGAAGTCATTTTAAATATCAATTAACCATCTGTTAATCTAATTGATATCAATAAATTAATAAAACATTTATGGGGAGAGAGAGAGAGAGAGAGAGAGAGAGAGAGAGAGAGAGAGAGAGAGAATAGAAATTATATTAATTAATGCATTGAAATAGACAGTAATTTAGTCAAACCAACTGAATGTTAACTTTAATTATTATAATATCAAAATCTTTCTTTACTCATCAAATAATTTTAATTGCCTAGGAAATATAAAATAATCAAACATAACTTAATATTGGAATTATTAAAATGCGCGCTTGAAAGTACTAACTAATGAGATACTAAAAACGGAGAGTTTATAATCCATTAAACATTATTTATTTAAAATGTTTACATTTTAAATGTAATTATTGTATAATCACTTAACAATGATATTTGTTTGCGAGGAACTAACATCTCCCCAAAAATAACCAAATTGGTTAATTACAAAAACCCACTAATACTCCCATAACCACCACCATTGCCGCCCTCGCTATATCCATATCATTTTCACCACATTAGCCGCCGCCACCACCACCACCACCATGGTGAGCACCACCGGCAGCAGCAGCACCACCACCACCACCATCTACACTACTACCACCACCATCTTCACTACTACCACCACCATGTCCATGAACTTTTGTACCAATATGACCTCCTATACGACCTATATAACTACCGTTAATATGATCTTTATAACCTACATGACCATCATGCTTACCGTGCATAAAATGTCCTCCTCCTTTACCATAACCAAAAAGGCTAACAACAAGACAAAGTACAAAAATAAAACGCAACATTCTGAGATTTTCGTTGCAGTATTTGAATAAAATATCAAATATTCAATATATTTTATATTAATTAAAATAATAATAAAAATAATTAAATACAAATCTAATATCACTAAATTTAGAAGAATTCATAAATTAATATTATTTAACATTGAATTTAAAATGGTTAGCCATAAGGCATAACAACGTAATATATGTATGACTGGAAATATAATTATTGAATGATATTTTTATATTGAATATTATCATTTATTCTTTAAATATTTAAAATCACTGTTCTGCAAAAAACATAGTACTGCATAAATCCATTCTTATTTTTTTATAATTGATCATGGTTATAATTTTTAACATAAATTATAATACCTAACATTTGTTATAATATTTAAATTTTGTTTATATTTTTGTTTAAATTAAAGTGTGTCATGCTCAAATTAATTGGTAATCACAAGCTAAGTGTTTCAGTTAAGAATTTTAGTTAAAACATTAAATATTTAAAGTGATATCATTTCATTAAATTATTAATTTCATTAAAATCATTAAAAATATCATTAAATTATTAATTTTTTAATCATTAACAAATAAAATTATTTTAACTAGGTCAAATTTATTAATATTTATTTTTTATGTACTACAAGTATCCTAGATCATTTTAATGGAAGCCGCTTTAAAATCTATCAAGCCATTCAAAAACTATCTAGGTTTAAGTGACTTACTATATTTATGTCCTCAACTGTATATCAATTGAAAAAATCAATAATTGAGTGGAAATGACATAAATCACAAATAATTTGATATAAGTTGATAGAAATCACAAAATGAGTAAATTATATATTAAATTAAGAAAATTTTATAAATAAAAATGAACAGGATGTGAAAAAGTGTTTATTAGTAACTGTTTTATTGAATGGAAATAAGTGGCAATTATAGTGACACTTGGTGTGGTAAATATGGTCAAAATCACTTTTATTTACTTTTGGACATACATCCGATTTAATGTCAACTCTACTTAATCATATTATTATTATTTAAGATAACTCCTTTCAACCCAACTTCAAGAAAAAACCCTTTCAACTCTACTATTTCTATAAAGAAATTCTTCGCTACTCACAGATTACCACACTACATTAAATATGGCTCATATATAATATCTAATATTAGTCAAATAATAGTTTCATTTTTCGTTCAAACCAACGCTATATACAGTTGTGTTAACACTTATTAAAATCTAATACAATTTTTGTGCACAAAATTTATATTAAATTACTTAGTTTTAATTAAATTTAAAATAAAGTATTTTTACTTATATTTGTCGTTCGCTTTATTTTTCCACTCATAAGAAACGTCAAAATTATCGCGCTGCCTATAAAATTTTCTTCAAAACTTATTTTAACACATTCTTTAAAATTGACCTCAAGCCTCACTTCAACTGACCTTAAGATGTATCTCATGAGTCAGTCAGTTTCGGATAAACATTTTGAACAAAACTCTTATTATACACAAAGGTTTTTGAATTCATTCGTTTGTCGTTATCAGGTCTTCACATTCCAATGAAAGAGAGAGAAAATTGTCGTCAAAGTCTTAATCGCATCAACACTCAATCATTACTAAACACAATTATATGATTAATATCAGTTAACATGTTTATAGGCTTAGCAGAATTATGTCATTTGGTAAAACTTACGAACGTTCTAACAGAAAAGCCATCGGAGTTTCGGATTATTAGTGAAATTAAACTATTATTTTAAACTAATATATTCACGGTTTTTAAAATTAGTTGAAGAACCTTTTTTAAAGAAGAATTTCTCTAGAGACACACTCGACAGTCATTAAGGATCGCGTATTTATATCAAAATTCGGCTTATAATCATTTAGTGAATATTGAATTTTCAAAGATTCTACCATTGTTTCTAAAAGAACTCAAGTTTAAAATAACCGAAAAATTCTTCAACGAAAGGAGTAAATTTGAGCTTCTTTTTGGTTAAACTTCAAATTTTTCCCGTATCAGTGGTTAACCAACACTTCTGAGTCAAACGTCTGTCACTACTGAACAAAGAGTAACCACTAACACCACTGAGGACAAATTGGCTACAAAAATCCACAACATTTATCTTGGTTCGATTTAACCAAAAGCTCGATATAACCAGGTATATTTTATGTATAGGTCGCTTTTACGTAATTTAAAATGCTTTCGATTTAAACAGGTGTCAATTTGATCAAGCTGATGTCATGAATTAAACTGATTATTCATTTAAAACGCGATTTTTACATTTATGCAGATTTTCAAGAAAGTGTCTATATTTTCAAATAAATTACATTTAATTTTCTTTTATAAACATTTATAATAGATGCAGCTAGTTTCAAGTAAACGTGCGCCCAAAATATTGTATTTCTCATGGTTTCTCTTTTAAAACATTAACCAGCCACGCTGCTTAACCTTTATAATATAGTGCAGTGCGTTAACCACTGTTTCACCTTGACTATGTTTCTATTTCAAATAGACTAATTCCAGGGATGGCAAAAGGGGGGGGGTAATCCGGAATTCCCCCCTCCTTGGAGCC
>JAQFZM010002673.1:0-12888 GCA_034695785.1 Galumna obvia | reverse complement strand
TAATTTAGATATTATTTTTATTATTACAGTTCTTACAATTATATCTTTTATTCATAGATGGCTAAAGGAGCCGACCTTAATTTGAGTATTATGGAGTGTTATTTTGGCTCGGCTAAGGGGAAGGTATTAGGGGGGTAATTTTTAGTGATCCAAGTACTGCCTGAGAACACTTAAAGCATCAATTTTTAAAACGCCTTTTTCTGTGGTATAGGAATTATTTTTCGTCTTATTTTAACGTATATCATCAAAATTAGTTTTAAAATCTATGAATTTTTGACAAAAAAGCCAATTTTAAACAACTTAGAAAAACTAAATTTCGTGTATAACCTTGATTTTTCACGTTTTTATGTATTTTTACTAAGTTTTACGTTAATTTTCTTGAAAATTACAGTATTTTACTTATTTTCTCTAATTATTTTCAATTTTACCAAAATTTTTGCCTATTTCAATCTTTTTCTAGAGGTAGGTTTACCTGACTTTTCGTCTCAAAGGGGTGGAAATATTTTGAAATATCCCCCTTTCCCATCTATGCTTTTAATCGATTAAATTATCGCTCTCCCTCTCTATTTCTATTTATCGGACTATTTTATTTAAACCTTAGAAAGGGCGCGTGTGGGTTTTACTCACACCTCATAATAAACTATTAAGCTTTTTGAAATCTATAAATATTTAACCATATAACTTTTTGGACTTTTCCTAGAATTTATTAAACTATAATAATTAATAAAAAAAATTAATTATTGTTCTTGAATATTAGCTTTTAAACGTAATTTTTAAAATCAAAGACTCAAACAACATTACTATATTTTAATAGGTATCAATAGTATTGTAAAAATCAAAACAATAATGTTTGAGATAACTGTACTTTTATACTAATTTTGCTGGTAATTCAGAGGTAATTAGAATTTGAAATCACTTTTAATTAACTAATAATAATTGTTATTTAAACTAATCTGATAATGAATTTTAATGAAATAATATTTTATAACAAAAATAATAACAAAATAATGAAAAATTTAGTGATTATTGAATGACAACAGAATCGCAAAGAATAGAAAGAGGAATGCAATCAATGGATTCATTTGAGTCACAACCTTTTCCTAATAATGTGTAATTGAATCTCTTTGTATAACTCAATTACAGAGGGATCAATTGAGTCACACTCCTGGAACTTCATGGCTATGAATCTGTCATACACTACATAATGACCACAACATTCAATTTTTTCTCATATCTCTTCTCCGGACACTCTCATCTCATTCTCATATCGGCTAAAATACTATAGAAGTGTTGGTCATATTTTTTGGCACAAATCCCTTCTGAAGTTTGCAATGATTTCTTCATGTTTTTTTGGTATTCGCGCTAACAATTGAGTGTCGAGAGTCGGTGTCTGTGAAATACATTCATAAAAGAAGATTATCACAAGAAGTGAAGAAATTAATGATTTGAAATACATTTTCAAAAGGCAACTGATTTTGAAGTCTAAATAATTAATGTTAAAATGACTTCACGTGAATTCAATAATTAACGAATCGATTCAATATTTGAATGACTCATTGCCTGGGGCTATATCCGCTCGAGTTATTTCAATACTTAATCATTTGTGACATAATCTGATTTCATTTACTAATAATTTATTTTATTAAATTTATTTCCAAAACAAAACTAATATTTTATTTACTTTTTATAGAAAACTTTTAATTGAGTTATAAAATAATGGTTTAGATTTGTATATTAGTTCAATCATTAATTTTGAAGTACTTTTATGACTCATTTAAGTATTTGTAATTCTTTTGTATGAATTACTAAATAATATCCTTTTATTTAATAAAATATTCTGTAATTCAAATGTAAAACTATTTAAATCATATGAATTGAAAATAATTTTAGAGAAAATTTTGAGTTATTAATCGATTAATTTATTTTAATCTAAGATTTTAAAAATTAATTAAATATTTGATATATTATTAAATTAAATAATCAATTTTTAATTTAAATTATTAGATTAATATTTATCTAGTAGTTTAAATGATTTCATAAAAATAATGTTTCGTAAATTCATTTAATCAAACAACTCAATAATTTATCCATGACATTTAGTTTTAAAATAACAAAATTAAAATCCTTTTTTATAAAATGGCTTTATTTTAATCGAATAGAGTAATAAAATCGAATAATATCTTAATTAACACAAATATGATCAAGGAATTAGTCATTTGGGTTAAGTAGAAATTAAAAAACATTTTGTTAATTTTTATTTATTTTAAATTCTTACTTTTTATAATAACTGTTTAAATATGTAATGTGAAACCAAATAATATACACTCATTGGGAAAATTAGTGACAGTCGTTTATTGCCTCTCTCTCCTTTAATATTTGAAATATAAAAATTATTTTAAAAAACCAACTATTGTTTTGTCCAAATCTTGGAAAAATATAGGAATATTTTAATTATCTTGAGAATTTTTCTGATATATCATTATTATCTAAAATTCTTATATTTCAAAAATCTTAATTTACATTATTTTAACTTGATTATTTTATTAAACTAGATTAAAATTAAGTAGTTAGGTGTATTTTTATTTCTCAATAATTTCAATAATATAGATACAATACGCTTGCAAATTTAAAATTTTGATTTAATGTGTATATTTTAATTTAATTTTTCTATATTGGATATTACATTATAGCACATATATTAGGATTCAATTGAGATATTTCAATGAAACTCGGTAGTCAAATACAGTATTTCACCTTGTACTAAATTCCATGATGTTTCTTAACTAAATTTAATGGAACCAATGGAATTTATTGCAAGGCAAAATAATGTATTTGACTACTGATTTTACCTGTATTTTTAAAAATATTGAGAAATAAAAATACACGTATCGACTTAATTTTAATCTAGTTTAATAAAATAATCAAGTTAAAATAATATAAATTAAGATTTTTGAAATATTAGAATTTTAGGTAACAATGAATTATCAGAAAAATTCTCAAGGTAATTAAAATATTCCTATATTTTTCCAAGATCCCGACAAAACAATAGTTGGTTTTTTAAAATAATTTTTATATTTCAAATATTAAAGGAGAGAGAGGCAATAAACGACTTTCACTAATTTTTCAAATGAGTGTTTATTTGAAATTATTCGTAATAATTTTAAATAAATCAAATAGAAGAATATTATAATAAATGATTGTAATCCTATCAACCAATTGATGACTTTAATATAATAAATTAATTCCAGATTAAATTAAAATAAGCAAAAAAATTGTTGGCTTTTTAATTATATTTTTATTATGTTTATAAAATAATTTACCCTTGCTAAACCTTGTTTCAGTGTCAAAGGTCTATTACTATGAAAAATTTACTAACCGATTGCTAACAATAATGATTTAAAAACAGTTAATACATTCTTCAATTTAAAATAGATTCTATGCGAATGAAATTTCAATTTTCCACATAAATTATAATTTAAATCATTGCTTGGTCACATGTTTACTCGCGCATTTTAAATCTTCTTAATGATAATTAATTTATTCCTATAAATTAATTGTAAGAAAGGCATTTAGAATCTAGGATTCTTTTAGACGCCATATCATGTTTTATCGTGCGACAAATAAGGGTAATATTGTGCTATAATCGCTGAATTCAGTTTTTGTCCATAAGTAGTCAAACTATTAAAATGTTTTTAAAAACTATAATTTTACAAATTATTAAATAAAAAAATTAAAGTTTAAGCTAGTGGATAAAAAATTTATCTATTATTTTAATTACAAAATATTAATTTTAGAACTTATAATATATCATAATTGGCTATTATGATTTTTCCTTAAATAAACATAACACTACTTACAATTAATATATAAAAGAGCCTAATACAACTTATTGTTATATTTTTTTTAAAAGACTGTATTTTTAAAATAATACTAAAATTATTTAATAAATATTATATATTAGATAATAATATTGGAATCCTAATACGACCACTTACTATTTTAAAATAATTTGATTAAATTAATATTATAATTTTTAGCAAATTGTTCAAATAGAAAATTTTTTTTTATAAAAATTATTATTATATATACAACTATAATATCTTAATTTGAATATAAATTATAGCATTTTAAAAGTTAACCATATTACTTATAAGGAAATATCAGGGTAGATAAATTATTATTTTAACTTTTTTCCAGGCCTGTAACGGATTATTGACTTTTAATCACTAATTTTATTACTCATAATTTGTTTCGAGTAATTTCTTTTTACAGTCATTTCTATTTCTAGTATATTCTATTTTGAGTAATTTTTCTAAAAACGTATTAATTAACATTCACTTCTATTCTAGTCGTTGAACAGTGAACAACACTTTTAATTATTAGAATAAGAGTCAAATTCATTACTGAATTTCCCAATAATAAAAGTTAACGTTTATTTCATTTTCTATTTAATCAATAAAGTGTTTACTAAAAACAGTTAGTAATTGTAGTGATAATTAAAAGGTCACGGCCCTAATATTTGGACATGTGTTTATAATAGTATTGAAGGTCATACGGATAATAGTAATCTATAGTTAGACGGCTATAAACCCCGATTTCTGACCTAAGAAGTACCGATAATACGGCTCTAATATTTGGACACCAATACTTCGGATATCAACTGCGATTAAAAAGCTGATCCAACGGACACCAATTGATAATTAGGAAGGGATACATAAATATGATTACCCGCCTAAGGTGTAAATCGATTGAAGTTGACTTTTCACAATTGGCAATCATAGGTAATAACCCATCAAAACCCCTAACGAGTCAGTAAAACTTGTAAGAGTGAAACCATCACGTTACAAGCCAAGTTTCAAGGTTATTTAAAAGATGATAAAAATAGATTTATCAAATATTGTTTATCAACATATAATGACCCTAAGTTTACTCGTTTATAATAGACTCGAATTTAAAATATTACTTAAAAATATTTAATAAATAAATTATTTTAATTTAAATGAATCTAGCATAAAATACTTAAAACCAGGGATGGCCAAAGAACTTGATTCCATAGGGTGATAGGGGGTATTTTGGGAAAAATCCCAGGGGAGGTATTAGGGTATTTTTCAAAAATCTCAAAATCGTCTATTTTTGCGCTATTGGGTTTTAAATGCTATTTTGGGTTATTTAAAGGTTAAAAACTACCACAATTGTCAATTTTACATGATACTTCACTCAAAAAGCAATATTTTGTCAATTTTTCACTTAAAATTTTTTTTGGGTAACAATCGCTATAAAATATCGATAATTTTGATTATAAAATGACGAAAAACGATTTTAAACTCAAAAGAATGTCTAAATTACAAATTATCGCAATTAATACCTATAGAATAAGCAAAATAAACCCCTCGCCCAACTTAAAGATTATACCTCCCTTTATCCTTTAATTTTTTTGGAACAGTAAACTCGAGTTTTAGTTGATATAACACAAATATGATTAAGGTAGTACTCATATTTTAACAAATTATTTTATTAACTATTTAATAATGAATATAATTTTTCTTATTTTATAGTTTTTAATTTTTATTTAATTCAACTAACTTAAATTATATTAATAAAATGAGTAATATAAACCATCAGCTATTTTAAATGCACTTTTTTAATCAAATTTTTTATTAAAAAATAATAACAAGATTGGTTCAACATTATACAATGCATTTGAAACAGAATTGATTAAAAATATTTTTTTTTAAATTTTAAAGTTTTAGATTAGAAAGCATGCTTTTAAACTTGGAATCCCCTGGAGGACTTATATTAATTTTGATCAAAATTTGCCATGCAACAAAAATGTTCCTATTATAATATACAACTTATATACTGTTAACAAAAAACGTGTTCATAAATATAAATACACTCGAAACTTATTTTGAAAGCACTAGTTTATTGCTCTTAGTCCTCTATATTTTATTTAAATGAAATATTTTTAAACCATATTATGGTTTTTTGAATTTATTGATTATAATATATTTTTTATCTAGCTAGGTTATTTTTCAAATTATTCAATATTATCGAAATTGTCTTATATTTAAAATGATATTTCTTTATTTATATTTTTTTTATAATCTAGATCAGAGGACAAGGGGCCAATTAACTTTATGATTGGGAGAGGGCTTTTATCATGTTTTTTCAATAGGTATTAATTGCCGCCACCTAACCTTAAAATATTTTAGAAATCGATGTGGTAGAATTTGGATAAAGTTTAATAAAGTAATATCCTTAACCATAAAGTCAATGGGGGAAAATCTAACTTTGGAGTCTTTTTAGACCCCGCCCATACTTTTAAAAATCTGATTTTCTCAGCATAGTATTAGCTCCAATAAATGGCGTTTAAGTTCTCGCATTGGATCTTAAGAATTGAATTATTTATATATTTTATAAGAGAAGTCATCCCATTTGACTTCAATCTTCTAATATAATACGAGAACCTAAACGCCACTTCTTTATAAACTACCTTTAGTGAAGCTAAATTTATGCTGAAGAAATCAGATTTTTAAAAATTATGAACGGGGTCTAAAAAGGACTCCAAATTTTAAATTTCCCCCTCAGATCTAATGGATAAATATATTAATTTATTCAACTTTATAGAAGTTCTACCGCATCGATTTCTAGAATAATTTAAAGTTAGCTGAATGCAATTAATACCTATTGAATAAGCATGATAAAAGCTCTCTCCTAATCACAACGTTAATTGTCCCCTTGTCCTTTAACCTTAGAAAGGCCGCGTCAAAAATCTAACGTAAAGAGACGCGTGTGAGTTTTACTAACACCTAGACAAACTTAACAAAATTAGTTATTTTATTAATTAAATTTATTAATTATTTTTATAATTTTGGATAAAAATTGTTAATAATTAATTATAAATGATTTGATCTTTCATTGAACTTTTAATGACTAAATTAATTATTTTATAAAATACAATTAGATCAAAAAATTTTGATATGATTTTTACAATAATATTGAAAACAATTATAAAATATTATTGTTGTTTGAGTTCTTGGCTTACGGATTTTACAAGAACCTCTGTCGATTTATTGACCTCAAATTTTAATTTACCTCTAAATTACCGCTAATTTTATTAATATTTAATTTAATTGTTTCAGAAAACCTTGTTTTAATCTGTTATATAAATACATTTGAATTAATTCAAGGCCTAAATCTTCTATAAACTTTGACCTGTGAATTTGACCTTTGAACTCATTCCAAATTATATAACTGTTAAGTACAGTTATGTCAATAAAATTTTCAAATAAATTTAAAGGCCAACGCCTTGTACCTCTTTGACATGAAGGATTAGCTATAATTCGGTCCAAAAGATCAACACCACCTTTAGTTGAATTATAAGCCAAAATAATATCAGGCTTATAATTATCATCAGCATTGGTGATTTTTGATCCTCTTACCTCTGATGACATTAACATAACTGATCTATTCTTTTTATACTATAAGAAACTAAAGTAACGGGTTCGAGATCAATAAAAACAGAATTATATAATTCTTGACTTTTGTACTGTTTTATAATTGGTGGAATTTCTCTCCTAGATTTTTGAACAGTACCGGTTAAAGTAAATCCGAGGTCATTCAACTCTCGAGGGAGGTCATACGAAATAAAAAAATTCCATGACCTTTATTTAAGCCTTTGACCAGATACAATTCCACTCTTTTACCTAGAATTATGAAAAGATCCAATATCAATTTTAAAATAAAATATTAACCTTGTTTTTTTTCTGGATTTGAACCAATTTTTCCAAGATAAACTTGAAAATTCCAACAATAATTAGTTATAGAGTCGGCTAAAATCCAGATCTTTATGCCATATTTATGCCATATAAACTTTGAAAGGACAACGACCTCTAAAAGAACATATCTGTACATCGATGGTCAAATGAGAATTAGGGTTATAGGCCTCTTTGAACTTTGACCTCAAGTTTTTAAAATATCATAAATTGGAGTCAATTTATTTTCTTTTTATCTGAGGTCACGTGTTTCCTGGTCATCATATCTTATAAAGGTTAAGATTTCTTTAAACCTTTTCCATGACAACGTTCATCTAAATAAAGGCAAGGTTAACGGACTTCCCCTTCTCCAAAGGTCACTAATTGACCTTCGTTGAATTGACATAAACCCGGATATTAATAGCAGACCAAAAAACGCATCGAGTTCATCAAAGGTCAAAGATTTCCAATCATTTGAATAAGAAAAGACAACTTTTTTATCAATTTGAATCAATATTTGATCCAAGATTGACCTTGAAATTGAGTTATTATTTATTTAAAGTTAAATTATAAATTCATACTTATCAAAAAAATAGTTAAAAATGTTTTTTTATTTTCAAATTTGTTGACCTTTGATCCGGGTTTGACTTTTAGAATATTATTTGTTTTTTGTCGACCTTTTTTATAAAATTTTGGAGAGGTATCCAATGTAAACCAGACTTTAGTCTATAAATTCTTGTTGAATCTGCTTCATTAAAATCAAGGTCATCGAGTTCATCTTTTGAATTTGATTCTTCAATTACCTCAGGTAAAATATCGTTTACCTCTTCATCAGATGCTTCCGAAATATTATTACAAATATCACTCATTTTTCATCACTTTTTATTTGTTTACAAAATTTGATTTACATGACCTCAATACTTGGATTTTATAGTTAAATTGAGGGCATTAATTAAAATTTTTTTTATTAATTATTAAAATTTATTAAATTATAGGAAAAGTCACAAAAGGTCATAAGTCAAATATTTATAGAATTTATAAAAATTAATATTTAATCATTAAGTGGGAGTAAAACTCACAGGCGACCTTTTTAAGGTTGAATAATTAGGTGTCTTTTTGTTTTTTAATATTCTCATTAAATTAGAAAAATAAGCTTGCTAATTTCAAAATTTTAAAAATTTGAATTTATCTAGTTCAAAATTTATTAAATTGATTTGAATAAAACTTTGTATTTTAATTTGTAATTATATACTGCAATATTGTACGAAGTTTTAAAAAAATATCTCAAGTGATGTAAAAAACATAAAGAAAGATGTAAATTTCAATATAAATAAATTTTATCAATAATTGGCATTTAAGAATATATTTTGAAAGTTAAAACTTATTTTATCTAAATTAATGAGAATAATGGAAACAAAAAATTAGATGTCTAATCAATTTTTATCTAGATTATAAAACATAAAAATAAATAAATTTCTATATTAATGTTTAAAATATAAGACATTTTAGATATTATTGAATAATTAGAAAAATAACCTATCTAGATCAAAAATATATTATTCTCATGCAATCCAGAAAAAAAACATATTATGGTTTTAAAAATAATTTAATTTGAATAAAAATTTGAGAAGCTAGAATAAAAAACAGTTTTTTCAATAAAAGATTCGAGTGTATATACAATCGTCGCAAAAAAATATGGGAATTCAACTCGAAATTTAAACCCAAATTTTACTAGATTATATTTGGAATTTTCAAAACAAATTTTTTTAAATTAATAATTATTTATTCTTGTTTGCAAATTTTGTAATAAATTAAAAATCACCAAAAAAAAATTTTAAATTTGCTTATTTTTATAAGATTAGCCAAAAATTAATAAAAAATTGGTTAGTTAAACTTAGTGGTCGTTGACTATACCGGTCGTTCACTGTATTTTGAATTGATTAATCGATTTTAAAACGGTTTTCACTTAATTTATCTAGAATAATTACATATTATGAAATATTAATTAAAAACAGTTTTGTATTATGATAAAATATATATTTTATTGAAATAAAAATATTAATTCATTTTAATGAATTAATAATTTATTTTCAATGGATTGTTAAAATAATTTATATTCTTATATCCAACAAATGGTTTTTTAAAATGACATTAAGATTATTTTAATCAGCTAACAAATAAAAGAGCCAGGCTTGATTGAGTGATACATATAACATCAAAAGGACTAAAAGCCTTTTGTTATAGAAATATGAAACAGTTAATATCTGATATATTTTGTGATTTTTCAATAAAGTGATTTCAATCAAGCAACTTTGTTACAGAATACTATTTGATTAAACCAAAAACTAAGCTATAATATTTAATATATATGTTCAATTTTTTTGAATTTTTAATTTCATATTTTTCTTTATTTGAATTTTTTTTCACTTTTGCAGACATGTTTGTAGACAAATTTTGAATAATTTTTTATAAACAATATTTGGTTAACGCCAGAGATGGCCTTCTGGGGGGGGGGGGGTAAAGCCTAAATAAACCCCTGTGATCGACCCCATGCCACCCCCTTCTTTCAAAGGCATCAGCAAGAAAAATAGGAGAGAATAATTCGTAAAATTAATAATAATAAGAGAAATAATACAAAAAAGGCTTTATTTCTTAAGCAAGGATGGCCAATGGATTTTCTACGGGGGGGGGGTATTTCAAAAAACCCTACCTCCTAGGACGACTAATTTTGAAAAATGATATTTTTGTCAAAAATTCATAGTTTATGCATAAATTCTGATAAAATACGTTAAAATATGACTAATTATACTCATATTCATCAGAAAACAGCTTATAAACGAGGTTATATGCGTTTTTAGGAATTTTTTGATCATTTTCAAAATACCTTCTCTAATACCCTCCCTAAGCCGGAGCAAAATACCCTCACCTAATACCCCCCTAGAATCGAAAGATTTGGCCATGCCTGTTATTAAGTATAATAAGAGAAAACAAATTAAAAACTAATATTAGAGTAAAATTTACAGTTTCCAAGTTATATTTTTAAGCTGTAAAATTGATTTTTTTGAATCTAAATTTTTAATTTTTGAAGAATACATTTATCCTCCTTAAATTCTTAGTTTTCCGTTTAATTATGATATAATACATTAAATAAGAGTGATTAGTACGCATAAATGCAAGGAAATACCCATATATATTAAACTACCTATTTTACTTTTGGCGGCCATTTTGAAATTACTCACCCTTTACCCCCCTGTTGCGAGAAAAGTATTTGAAAATAGCAATACCCCTTCCCCTCAAGTTGATCATGGCAATGTCTGGTTAACGCTATCGATAACATTTTATGTTAAATATTACAGTTTCTGATCACAAATTACTTAACGCTATTGGTTGTTCAACCCATTGATCACCATTTACATGTAATAATTGTTGTTTGTACTCGGGGATTAGACAATTATTAACCTTACCGGTTACTTCAACTTATTGGTGGTTCACTCTATCGATCCCGAACTGTATTTATGTAAATAAAGTAAAATTATCTTTTAAATGAATCAAAATAAAACACATATAAAAATTTAATCAATTAAATTTTATTTAGTTCAGAAAATATTGTTTCATATTTGGTTTAAATTTTAAAAATTTTATATAGTTGTTTAAAATATGGTTAAATTATATAATCCAAAATAAATCAATCTTTAATAAAATGCTTTTTCAGAGTTATAAAACTTTCCCAGTTATGAAATATTTTTAATTTTTGACCGATTTGCTGTTCATTTCAATATATTATCTATGGCTCTGAATGGATATGAATTTTCCCAGTTATGATCAAACTCTTCATGTATTTGCTCATTTATATCGGGGAGAGTACACTGTATTTTAAAATTTAAATAGTTTTAAAAATTTAAATGTCTGACTATTAATTTTATCATAATAAGTTAATTTTGAAAATGAAAAAATTTTTTACATACCTTCTCCAATAAGTTATCATTTTAATAGATATATATTCAAGTGGTTTGACAATATTTATAAAATTACAGGCTTATAAATATTAATTTATTTCTATCTTTTAATTAAATTTAATAAATTTATAGGTAAAATAAATTTTGTTTATAATAAATTTATGTTTTATCTACGATTAAACATTTATTTTAAATCACAATTAATCGCTAAAAAATCAAAACTTAAGAAGAATATCAAAACAAATGTACCTCAAACCCAGTGCTAAAAAACAACCCAAAACAATACTAAGTTCAGGACATAACTTCGCCTAGCACTGGCTCATAAAATTTAGTATTTTTCAAGTTATTGCCCAAAGAAGTGATTATTGGAACAAATATCCAAATGAAGATATTCTTCAAATAAAATTCAAGAAATATTCACTTACTTAAAATTTTAATCAAGTACATATAAATTCAAATATTTACCTCATTTATAGCTTGATAATTGATAACCATTTAGGTTTATTGATTGTAAATTTTAAACCCTTCCATACCCTTACCCCAGGATCTTTAAAATCCCTTATGGGCTACGGGTTGAAAATTTCGTTATCTAATTATAATCAAAAATGGAATATTTTGTCTTGAAGAATGCATTCAAAACAAAAATATTTAATAAATTTCTATTCTATTATCTGTAATCAAAATCCTATGCTATTTTAATACTTTTCCTTAAAATCAAGATAATTGGTATGTGATAGATATTATTCAGCGATTAACTTTTAGTACAAAGTTGTTAAAAGATTTTATCATAATAACTGTACTAATCGACCAAGTTCATTCTTTCACAAAGTTTAGATTCATATTTCCTATAGATTATGCACTGAATGTATTACAAAATTGTGCTACTAGTGAATCTCTACATATGATCGATATTTTGTATAATCTCGATTTTATTATTAATTAGGTTATATATATTATTATTATTTTTGATTAAATAACCCATTTACATTTAACTCCTTAATAAAGCAATTGATAAATTTATATATTATCAGTAAATCATGATATAGAGTATATCCAATAAAAGTCAATTTTCAAATAAAATTTAATATTTTTAAAGATAATTTTCAATAATAAAAGTGTAACATTTATTAAATTTATTTTACTTAAGAGTTAAAATAATCTGTTAACCTTTGTTTCAA
>JAQFZM010002672.1:0-12889 GCA_034695785.1 Galumna obvia | reverse complement strand
AATCAAATATTTATTTATATTTATTATAAAAATTTGCTAAAAGCATCCTGATAACTTATTTAATTAGCCCCCAAATTCCTAGGAATAAATATAAACCCCAAAAAATATTTATTTAAATATTCTGCATCCCCTTGCTTATTATACTTACTGAATTAATTGACCAATTAAAGTTAACGTCACCTTAAAGTGTAATGAGGTCCGCGCTATCTTACGTTCATTTTTATGGTTGTTATGGAAACACATGTATTAACCCTTTAGTTAAGCAATCTCAATTATTATTATAGGTGTCACTACTTTCAGGTTCACTTTAAGATGACGTTAACTTTATTAAAGGCAAATACTGATAAGGTCAACTAATTTTGTTTTAGGAAAATCTGCTTGTTTTCCACAATGGTAAATTTTTACTATTGTTTATAAAGAATTCTGTTGTATATCCAATTTGTACTGGCTACTTTTATCGAATTGTATCTTTATGAATCAGTTCATAGTCCCTGTCGTTGATAACTGCTATCTCTTTATCGTCTATCATAACAACTATTTTATCGGACACACCATCTGTTTGTTAAAGGGTTAGAATACTTTTTTAAGCAAGGTCAGTTGAACTTACGCTAAATCTTTAAGTGTTTGTATTTGTTGGTCAACACTCTGTAGAGAATGAAACCAAAATTCTGTCCATAATTTGGTTCCGATATTTATTTATTCCATTTTTTCGGTTCTTTTATTTCAATCGGTTTTATTTTAGTCAATAAGTCTTCAAAACTGAGATAGTCTTCCATCTTAAGCACACCATAATTGTCCGCCACAACCTCTTTTGGGGACTCAGGAAAACGAGTCTTTGGAAGTTCTTTTTCTTTAGTCAACTTTTCAAACAATTCCTTTGACTTCCAATATTTATCCGTATAATTACCTAAAATTAGATAATTAATTAAATTTACTAAGTTAACTATTTGTAAAACATACCTGAATCAGAAAGAGGTGCATTATAATCATAACTTGTAACAGTATCATGGTCATTCATAAAATCAAAATTAGTTCCACCGAAAAAGATGTAGCGATTGATGGAAGCGTTGGCCACAAACAAGATATCAGTGACTTCTTTCTCGAAGTGTCCGATAGTCATCCTTTTATGATTTCCACCCCAATTATCAAACTGGCTAAAATTCTGTCATATGAAGGGATTTATTAGGCTGTGCTCTTCTCAAGTTATTCAAATGTTTTAATGAATCGCTATTAAAGTTTGTGTTTCGAGTACACCTGTAATAAAAATTAGATAAATAAATAAATATAATTTTTTTGCAAGGTCTTACCAGGCAACACATGAGTAGAAGCAAATGCAGAGTTGTCAAAGGGATAACAATTAATGAGCAATTCATTGAACCCACTCTTTTTTATAATATCATTCATAAATTGAAAATATTCATGGTCATTTGCATTGTTAATACTACCATACTCATTTTCATATTGAAGTGCTATTATGGGACCGCCTTTTGTGAACTGGAATTCATGGATTACTGACAACACTTTATTGAAGTAATTTCCGACTGCATTCATATATGGCTTATAATTGGATCTTAACCTCATGTGGGGGTCTCTCAGAAGCCAAGAGGGGAAACCACCCAATTCCCACTCAGCACATATGTAGGGCCCGATACGGGCCACCACAAAAAGGTCGGCCTCTTTTGCCTCTTTTAAGAATTCCTTAAGATTTAAGAAACCGGTCTCAAAGTCAAAATGACCCGGAATTTCCTCGTGAAGATTCCATGGCGTGTATATTTGGACCTAAATTAAATGTTACCAAGATCAAATAGTGAACATGTCTTACAGTGTTGAGACCTCCCGCTCTGTACTTCAGAAGTCTATCCTTCCAATAGTCTTTTGGTAAACGAAAGTAATGAAGAGAACCACTAAAGAGAGTTATTTGTTTGCCGTTTAATGTGAAGTGAACCGAATCTGCTTTTAGTCCGGATTTGATACCACCTGAAGTAAAGTATTCATAGTTTGTTGGGTCAGCACTAAAACACTGAGATATTAAAAGAGAAGAAAACAAGAGAAATACAATCGAAAGACTCATATTTGCAATGTTTTAACAAAATTGTTATTCTATTGCTTTTATAATCTTTTTTGATGACATTTGAAACTTATGAAGGAAAGTAAAAATAAAGAAATTTTCTTACTTTGGAAAGTTTCAAAATTCCCATATAATAATTAATGGGTAATCAAAAATTGTACTCTTTAATAGAATTCCTATATATTATCATTAATTATATATTAAAATTTTAATTAATTTTAAAATTTTGATTTATTATAATTATTTTAAAAATATATTGTATTTCATTTATATTAATTTTATTTTATTCAATATAAGGGAAAATATTTACCATTTTAATTATTTTAATCTTAATTAAAATACTATTTAAATTTAAATATATTTATAATTTAGGGATATATTTGAACTAAATAATCTAGTAATTTACCTTTCTGTTGGAAAAATAAAATTGGGAAGATTACTACTCCAGCTATATGATACTCAACAGAACCCCTATAATAATAGATAAGATATTTAAGTGGAATGTAAGTCTTAATAGAATGAAAACAGAAATATTTTGCACCTGAGCTCTAAACTAACTATTTTTATCGATAAAATAATTTTTATCAAATTTATTGAAAACATAAAATATATATATTTATTTTAAACTATTTCAAATTAATCATTTTAATTTGTTTTTCTTTGAAAAAAAGAATATAATTTAAAATGTTTATTAGAAAAAATTAAATGAAAAAATTATTTCCAAAATATATTTTAATTAAATTATTAGATAACAAGAGTTTGAAAAGAGGTATTTTAACACAAAAATATCTAAAATGATATTTGAGTCATTCAATTGATAGAATTTTGGTTAATTGAAATATTATTGGTTTATTACTTTAATTTCATATAAACTTTAGTTAAATATAAACTAATAATAAATTTGATAATATAGTTATTCTCATTTCTTCTATACTCCTTTTAAAACTATTTTTATGTAATGAAACTTTTAAAAAATTTTTAAGATATAATTTTAGTTAATATTAAGTTTATATTAAATTCATATTAAGTGTAAATTAAGCAAATTTAAAAACATAAAAATAAATTAATAACATACTAGTTTATAGCTGAAAAAGTATTTTATATATCAAGTGATTAATAAAGGCTCTAAATGAATAAATTAAGTGGAAGTTTATTTGAACTAAATGAAATTAAAAGATTATAATTTATCATAAAATAGGTTTGAATAAAGAATTTGAGAGAATTAAACAGTTGAAGCTTGATAGCAATTGGGTTTCATATTCTGATACAAAGTGTTTTCAATTATCGGAGAGAAAGGGATCAGAATCTGAGGCGAAGAATAATAAATCAATTGTATATCAGGTAATTCATTGCATGATTGTAATGAAGTCATTGGAAATTACTATAATATTAAGTCACTTAATTAAAAAAAGTTGTGTTATTTTTCTTTTCTCATCTGAACTAAAGGGTTGTTTTAAATATCATAAAGACCTGCCATTGAATTTGAAGGACTCAAGAAAGGTTGAGCTAAACATCTCTGGATATTAGCTAAACCAAATATTTTTGAGGATATATCTTGTATAAATTGAATAAATAATAATTAAGTTATTTTTAACAATTTTAACATGATCATTTCATTCGATTGTAAAATGAAAATTACTCCTAGATTGGGCAAAGAATAGATTATATAAAAATAAGTTTCACAAAAATCAAATAAATCAAGGACATTATTTCAATATAACTGAAAGCGTTTATATTGTTTATTGTTTCAATAAAAAATATACTCCTGCAATCTTATCTTTGTGTAATACAATCTCTTTTTATTATTTCTCTATATATACAGTAGGAGGCAATAGTTTTGTCCTGCTATTTATTTTCATAATTTCTATAAAATTCATGATAATAAAATTATATTTTGGTTTTCTGGATTTTATGAAAATTTAAAAAATTTTTTTTACATAATATATTTTTTAATTTAAATAGTTTATGGGAAAAATAAGGTTATTTTGTATTATTTTGTATCAAATATTTATTTTTGAACTTATAAAAGCATATTTTGATATCAATTATTTTCGTATAAATAATAATTTTACAGGAGATACTATCAGGAGTATCATATCTTAGATATGATAAAAAAAAAGTTAACATTATTGTCTCCAACTGTATATTATATTCTTAAGTTTCTATAGTTAATGAGATTATGAGAATTATTTTTTTGATCAAATTTATAAATTATGTCTTAAGTTCTTAAACAACATTTTATTTCTAGAAATTTTATCAATAAAAATGAAATTAAATTTTGTGCTTAAAATTAACCTGTTTATTAACATGGTTGTACTTGGTCAAACATGCTCTTCTGATGCAGATTGTTGGAATTTATTAGGAGCTGATAGTCACTGTTTAAGTGACCCTGGTATCAGGTTGGTTCATAAGTTCCTGGCTAATTATTATTTATATAAATATGAATTTTATTTTATAATAAAGTTTAGCTCCTCTGTTTTAAATATCTGTGTGTTGTGAACATAAATTGATAACTTGTATTAATCGCTAAATGAATTTTTAAATATCAACTATTTTAGATTGTTTGATATGAATAGATCTTATTGAAATCTATACCTTCATAACAGAGGAGCTATAAATTGTAACTTATACTGTACACTCGAGTGCAAAACCAACTGCAATTGATTTTATCTATAAAACCTCTCCCATAAGCTAGATCAAAATTATTTTTTAAATGCAACTATGGTTTTGCCTACCATCACAACTCTAATATAAATGATAAACAAAACCATAGTTGAAGTTAAAATATAATTTTGCTCTAGCTTATATAATAGATTTTATATCCAATAATTATTTGGAGTGGGTTATGCATTCGAGTGTATATTAATTTTTTTAAAAATATTTGAAAATTTCTAAAATCATATTATATAATTCTTAAAATAATAATTAACTTAATTTTTCTCTTAATATTTTAATTATATTTTAAAAAAATAAATAAAACTAATAAATTAAATTAATTAAAATAATTTAAGAATGAATTGTTTGCATAGTTAATTTGAGTAAGGATTTATCTAGTATTCATTATTATATAAGTTAACAAAATAAATGTTGAAATCTTCAAATTATGCAAACATAAAACTATAGATTGGATTCAATAAACAAAATGATAATTACAAATGAATTCACTTTTTCTTTTGATCAAGCACATGTTTATGTAATTCAGGATATTATCGCAAAAATGGCAAATGTATTGTAATAAATAACAACAAAAATTGTAACCACGACTCTGATTGTCTCATTTCAAGAGGTCTTAACAGTCACTGTAGTGTTCGCTCCTGTCTTTGTGATTATGAATATACTTTTCAAAATGGAAGATGCGTAAGAAGTTGTTCCCTCGATACTGATTGTCATAATGCGAAAGGTATTTTCAGTCGCTGTTCATTTGGCTCTTGTGTGTGTGATTCTGGGTATTATATAGAAAATGACCAGTGCACAAAAATTAACTGTTCCAACAACACTGATTGTGATAATAACAGTCAGTGTTCTAATGGTAATTGTGTATGTGATTCGGGATATTATTTTGAGAATAGAAAATGTATAACAAAGTCAATATGTACCTACAATCCTGATTGTGAGCGTCAAATAGGTGTTAATAGTCACTGTTCTGTTGGCACATGTCTTTGTGATTCCGGATATTTCCTTGCTAATGGCAAATGCACAAGAACAAATTGCACCTACAATAGTGATTGTCATACCATGAGTGGCTTTAACAGTCACTGTCCGGTTGGGTCCTGTATTTGTGATTCGGGGTATTTCCTTGAAAATGGGAAATGTATAAGAACAAGTTGTACCTGGGACACTGATTGTCACGATTCAAGAGACCTTAATAGTAAATGTACTAGTGGCATTTGTGTTTGTGAATCAGGATATTACCTTGATAATGGCATATGTATAAGAAAACCTTTTTGTAATGACAAAAGTGACTGTACTTCTAGAGATGTTAACAGTCACTGTTCACTTGGCTCTTGTCTTTGTGACTCAGGATATTCTGGATATGTTGGAAGTTGTAAAAAGAATGTTGAGGAAGAAAGTACCTCAGTTTGGTATTGGGTATTCATCGCTGTACTGATTATTATTTTTATTATTATCCTATGCAAAAGTAAAGGAGCAAGATCAGGAGCTATTAGAGGCTGTCTTGAAGCTTGTTGTGATAATTGTTGTGATGATTAGCACAAAATATATGCTTGGTAATAAATAATACAAATATAAAAAATTCATTTATAATCACTATTTGTATAATAATTTAATTTTTAGCTCAGATATTAGCTAATGTTTAGGAAATATTACCTTTTCTATCATACATTTATTAAATGTTTCTGGAGTGAATGGTTAGGGTGATTTTAGAGTCAGGGTTAAAATAAAAATAAAATAAACTTTTCATAACTAAAATAACACTATTTTTTAATTATTTTATTTCAAATTTTAATTTACTTGTACTTCGTATTGTTAAAATAAGCTTTATCAAATTTTCCTTGTTCAACAATAATTATAACATTAAATTATTATTAGAATTGTTTTCCTAATTTAGAAATAAAATTTGAAGTTTAAGTCAAAATAAATGACACTAAAATTCCATGTATAAGACGCGCCTTATACAAGGGAAAAAGTGATATTTGGAAAAATTTATTAAATTTTTTGAAATTATTTTTCAATTATTTTTATTGAAATCAATTTAAAACTTATCAAAGAGACGAATTAAATTTTTTTATTTAACTTGCGACTTATACATGGGTGCGACCTATACATAGAAGTTTACGGTAATAAATAGTCTACATTTTTTAAACTTATAAGTTAAATATAGCAAACAATTTATGTTTGATTAAAATGATTCCTAGTCTGCCAAATAGCGGTGGCAAAAAACTGCTTATTGGTGGCAAAACCCCTATGGTTCTGGGGCGGATTGGGCACTCAAGTTTGGGCATTTGAAAATTGAATAATTCAAAACCCGCTCAACCCGCCTAACATTTCAAACAATAATATTTTCATACAAAAATTAAGTGAAATTAAATTTAAAAAATTTAGAAAATAATTATATTTATTTATTATTAGTTTTAAAACTATCACTTATTTGATAGTAAGTAATATTTAAGTAATATTATTAGATTCAGCTAAAACTAAAGAGAATTTATTTTCAATTTTTAAGATTTTTCAAAAATTATAAAAGATATTAACATATAATTTTAATATTTTATATATCAGTTAACATATTCACACTACAAGAATATTAGCTTAACAGATGAATTAACATAATTCGATGAAAAGGCCTTATTAAAATGTTTGTACTAAGTTAAGGTTTAATCAATATTGGCTGGATATTTAATATTTGATTATCTATGAAACACATATTAAGAGAAATTCTCTCTACTTTTGGTTTTAGGTAATAGATTTATTTCAATTATATATTTTCAAATAATATTTAAAATATAAGTAAAAATATTTTTAAATACACTCATGTGCAATATTGATGACAGTGGTTTAACTAATAACTCATTTGTTAATTTATTAAAAGTTATTGAAACAGTTATGTCGATAACGATTATTATTAATTTTTTTGAATTAGTATTTGGTTTTTTACCCGAATATGGACTGACGTTCGTAAACTTATGAACAATGAATTAATTAAATCCGTAATTTGAATTAAATAGTTTTGATATTAATTTTGTAGAATTTAAAAACTATATAAAAACTATAATAAAATACTTAATTCTTTAAAATCTCAAGAAAAATTAGATATTCTTAAATAATGTTATTTGAAAATTTAATATAATTAATGTCAAAAAATGGTCAAGGATTCAAGGAATTAGACTGAGTCATTCGACTTTAGACATTAAATTCTCCATTCTGGATATTGAAAACGGTGGAGTTATGAAGATAAGTGTAGTTTTAGAACATAAATGAAGAATTATATTCAAATGCGGTATTCAAATTTCTCGACTCATGTTGTGATATTATTTTTACTTCAGATTATGAAAAAACTTTTTAAACACTATAGAGTTCGATTGACAAGATATCAAGGAACTCACTTGACAAACAAAGAATTTAGGTTTTAATCAAGGATCAAGGATGAATGAATTCCTTGACCGGAATTGTCATAGAAAAAGAGTTTTTTGTCTTTTTTAAAAGAGTTAAGGAAAAACTGCAACAAAAAAATCAAAAACACATTTTTATGCATTATGTTCAAAAAAGTTGTAGAAAAAAATACTTCCCTTTTGTATAACACTTTCAATAGAGTATTTTATACAAATAAATGAATTTATTTATTCATTGAATAAATGGTTTAATTGTAATAAAAGATATTTATTTATGATTTACTTATTTAAATACGCGTTTAAAAACAAATGATTATCATTAATTTGTGTATAAATTATGGCCAATAAAATTGATTCGCCAAAACTTAAAAAACAATGTTTTGTCAGTTTTCAAGATAATTGGTTAACAAATAATAATTTCAAAGACTGGTTGACAAAATGAGATCAATTCTACGCAAATTGTCAGTATTGTAAAAGTGATATTTTTACCAATAAATATGAAGGAATAAGTGCTATACTTTCGCATTAAAAAGGAAATAAACACAAAATTGCCGCTAAGTCAGCAAAATTGAGTCAAATATTAAATGCTTTTGTTTCTAAAACCTCAAAACAATCTACAGATGAAGTGGCTGTATCTGAGAAATGTCTTACATATCACTCAGTATTACATCACTTAAGCTTACGGTCAATAGACTGCAACAATAAATTGATGAAAGAATTATTTATCGATTCTAAAGTATGTCAAAGAATACATTGTGGGGAACTAAAATGGAAATTTTGGCCAAAAATGTATTATTTCCCCTTTCAATTGAACCACATTTAATTGAAATTAAAGTAAAATTTTTTCTATTTCAAGTAATGCCTCAAATCATGGAAATATTAAATTTTTCCAATTGTTATACAGTACTTTAACATAAACAAAGATATCGTAAATATGTGTCTAATTTTTATGAAGAATCAAAGATCCCAGATTTTTTTGATAGCAATATTCGACCCCTACTCTATTCTGCATCCCCTCTAACTTTAAGTAGTAGACATAATACTCAAGAACTATACATATTATTTGTAAAAACGATATCAATTTGCTCGTTTGAAAGGCTTTATACGAAAAATATCTTATAAGACCTAATTGATATAGAAATGCCAATTGTTTTAGTAAGACATTTAACACGTTTTCAATTTTATAAAGTTAGAGCATCTTGTTCAAATTGCAAACATACATGTTCGACTTTGTTTAAATGTTCAACATATAAAATTATTTATAATAAATTATATAATATTGATATGCTTACCAAAATTTTATTCCATTAATAGTATAAATCACTTTATCGTTGTCCATCTTAAGTGAATCAGGTGTCGGTAAATTGTTGCCTTTGAATACTTCCACATAATTAGATTAAAACTAATGCAATATTTTGGCGCAAGTCACATTTCCCCATTTATTATTTTCAAGTGAATTTCATCTGGGTTTAACAAATGGTCAATCAATATTTCCAACTCTCTAACAAAGGTTGGATTTAAATAATCTGTCTTTCCTTCCGAAACGCCGTCAACTGCTTCCTCTCCTATGTTTGGCATAAGAAAACACTCGATAATTTGTATAGCATTTGTCAATATTTCTCTATTCTTTTTAGCTTGCTCAAAATATTGTCCCTCTATTTTAAACTTGTCTTCAAGAAATCGTTTTCCCCCATTTATGCCATATTAAATTGATGCGTATTTTGCCATATTCTTATCAAAAAGAACTGATATTCATGTGATTAATAATTTGATCATGTTAATTAAAAGAAATCTAACCTAAATTTTTTCTATTTTAATAATAAGCATATTTACGATAAAATATATTGAAATTATTTTAATTTTATTGAAATACTTGGACAATAATTTATATACTCACAATTTTCTGAAAAACCTTTAAATAACCTTGGCTATTTAGGGCTATTGCTTCCTCCGAACCATACTTAAGATAAGTCTTTTTTTAAAAAATACGTTTACCCCTGAACTTTGATACCACAGATTATTTCTCTGGTGGAAGAACAAGAGAAGAGAAAGTAATATTGTAGTTGCAAAACAATAGGAGATCGTTACCCTTGTTATCCTGAATTAAGGGTCCACCGCCAACAGTTTTACATTAATACCGCCGTTGGACGTACTAGACGCCCTTGCTAAAGTTTACAAGGAAAGTACTGCGTGTAGTTCGGGGATGTCCTTATATTTATTAGGCGATGCTCCTTTTCCCAAATCGTGTATGAAGTAGTTGCACAAAAACATCCTACTCATAATCTGACTTTCAATCAGTGGTCCGGCACCTGATTCTTTGCTAGAACGCATCCTTAATTACCCCCCCCCCCCCACTTGCAGACAAAACAGTTGAATCAGGCCATACCAACATTTTGCATAGGATCAGTACATCAGACCGTGCCATAGATCGTGACCATGCGGTGCCACGTGAAGGAAATGAAGGGCGCCCGCCCTAGGTCCGAACATTCGTATTTGAACTCAGCATTTAAGCCAAGAATGCGTGCCTTTAACCACTGCATAACACTCTTCTCCTTAAGATAAGTCTCTAAAGTTGTCAATATGTCTTCCTGGAGATCTGTCGTTACATTGAATATAAGACATGAAAATAGAAGTAAATTAATGCCACTATAGTCGACCAGTTCTTCTTTGTGAGGAAAGGAGCGTAAACTTCCTGAGTGTCGATCAGTAATACAACAATTTCTGTGTTATCGGAACATTTGAGAATATATGAGCTTGATAGCCATATCCCAGTTGTTTGAGGGTTTATATCGGAATTACATTGAAGTCCTAAATCATATTTTATTAAAAAATGTACATGCATGATAAGTGAGTGACTAGAACTTATATGATTTAGGTTTATTTAGATAACTTGTTTATATAGTTAAATTTAGATTAAATGATATTTTGAAAATTTTCAACATAATTTAGAAAAGATATCTTAAAATGAAGTGGTTAATCTTTTCCTCCCAACCAAATAATATCAGAATAACGGGATAAATATCGGGCCAAATAGTTTAGAATAAATATACTTTTCTCGATGGGCCCACTATTGGTTTTATAGCCACCGGTTTATCATTAAATATTTCCTAATATTTTTCTAATTCATTGTATTTTAAAATATATTCAGTTTTATCCGTTGAAATTTATTTCAGTTTTAATATTTGTACAGGATACAACATTAATTATTTTACAATGAAATTATTTAATAATTATTATAATATCAATTAGCAATATCACATAAATAGCAAATTTTTCACAAAAGAGTAAAATATTTATAATTAATTAAATCTATAAATATTAAATAAAACGATATTTCAATAAATGTAATTAAATTTTTTATAAAAGTTTTTAAAAAATTTAAAGTTCTATAGATATTTTCCACAAATTACTATTAAAAATGAAACGTATAATTGAGATAAATTAATATTTAAAATTTAGAAACCAGATTAGCTTAACTATGGTTACCAAATGAAATTAATTGAATTTAAATCTACCTTTTAAATATATAACAAATTAAATTTATTTTTTTTATTTTTTATATTTTCACTAGAAAATATATTATTCATTTAAACTATAATTTATCAAATAAATATACAGTAGTGGAAATATCTATGGACCTGTGATTAAACCTTGATTACTTTTTAATGGATGTATAGATTTTGATGCGGTTTTTACTAAAATAATCTAGGATAATTAGCATTTATAAAAAATTAAATTTGAAAAAATTTTCACCAAGATAAAATTATTTAAATTGTTTATTTAAAAATTTGGTAAATTTTATAGATTTATTTATATTAAATAATATTTCTGCAGTCAAATTCATATAAATGTATATATTTTTGTTATCAACATATCGAAAGAAAAAATATTGTGACGGTCATTTGGTCGCCATGGCTAAATTTTTGACCACGCCTTAAAAATTTTTCGAAATAAATTATAAATGTGATACATGAATCCGATAGAGAATTTTACGCTGATTACGAAAATGTATATATTATTTATCTATCCTAGAAAAATCGTTGAATATTGTAAATAAATTATATTTTTAAGATAATAATATAAATAAATTAAAAGCTTTTAATTTGAATTTAATTTTAATATGATATTCAATATCAGCGTTAAATTTTCTATCGGATTCATGTATCAAATTGATAATTTATTTCAAAAAAATTTTTTAAGCGTGGTCAAAAATTTAGCCATGGCGACAAATTGACCTCCACAATATTTTTTCTTTCGATATGTTGATTACAAAAATATATACCTTTATATGAATTTATCTGTAAAAATATTATTTAATATAAATAAATTTATAAAATTTAACAAAGTTTTAAATAAACAATTTAAATAATTTTATCTTGGTGAAAATTATTTCAAATTTAATTTTTTATAAATGCTAATTATACTAGATTATTTTAGTAAAAACCGCATCAAAATCTATACATCCATTAAAAAGTAATCAAGGTTAAATCACAGGTCCATAGATATTTCCACCACTGTATATAATAAATAGTATTTAATAAAATACTTACTTCGATAAAGAGATTTCATTTTATTATTTTCAAGCAAATTCTCTCCCATTTTAAGATTGTTTAACACTTAAAATTTTTTTAATAAATTCTTAGAAACTTTATTAAGAAGTGTTTAACAATAATCTTATCTTATCTTAAATTCTTTATAAAAGTTTTAAAACTTATAATAATAGTTATATTAATTATTTAAAAATAAATTCTTT
>JAQFZM010002671.1:0-12889 GCA_034695785.1 Galumna obvia | reverse complement strand
AATCGATTTAAAAGTTTTGGAGAAAAATTCAAATATTTTGAGTCAAATATTATTGTCTCAACAGAAGACACGAATACTATCGAAGGCACGAAAAAACTGATTAATTATTCTCAAACTATGGGCGAAATCGGAGGTATATTTCTTTTATCAGTTATTATTAATGATAGACTACTGGAGAACCATATATTAGAGACATTTAATGAAACGGTGGACACAAAAGTGAAAACTTGTCTTAATTTGGATAAAATAAGTCGTGATTTGGATCTGAATTTTGGTTATTTTGTTGTCTTTTCGTCCATCACTTGTGGTAAAGGAAATGGCGGTCAATCCAATTACGGTTACGGAAACTCTGTCTGCGAACGCATTTGTGAGAAGAGACGTAACGATGGTTTACACGGATTAGCCATTCAATGGGGACCCGTAGATGACACTGGATTTGCTGTTGACTACGATTTAAAACATTTGGAAAATATTTTGAAACAAAGAATTAATTCTTGTTTTGAAAGTTTGGATAAATTACTTCAAACAAAGAATAGTGTTGTCTTATGTTATGTTCCAAATGATGTAAATTTTAATCTATATACATATTTGATCATGGTAATCAATGAATGGTAATCAATCTTTTTGTTTCAGATGATTTTCGAAATAAATTCTTGGGAAACAAATGAATTTCGAGTCTCTAAACATTTGTGGTATTTATTGAATGTCGACCCAAACACTATTCCTAATGACATAACTCTCTCTGAACTGGGAATGAGTTCAATGTTTATGATTGACTTTCAAATGTCTATGCAAAGAGAGTTTAATATAAAATTGGATCAGGCAAAGACTATGAAGATTACTGTATTCATGATGAAGGAATTCGAAAAGGGCAACCAAGAACCAATTAAGAATTTTTTCCAAAATTGAATAATCAATTACCGTAAAATCTGGGTTATAAGTCGCTCTGGTGTATAAGTCGCAGGTCAAATAAAAAATTTTAATTCTCCTTTTTGATAACATTAAAATAGATTTTAATAAAAAACAAGAAAAATATTTTTAAAAGACTTAATAATTTTTTCCAAATTTTACTATTTTCCTTTTATATGTCGCTACTTATACACAAGATTTTACGGTATATTTTTAATTTAAAAAAATAAATTTTTAAATTCAATTGACATTGTTTATTTTTATAGTTATCCTTAAATATTAATTAAAATATAATCCTGTATTTTTCAAATAATTAAACAATGGAAATTTTAAATCTTAAAACTTAACTAATTAATTACTATAAATATTAATGATCAGAGATGTCTAAGGAAGCAGATCTCAAGGGAATTTTTGAAATTACCCTTTTTTAGCCATCTCTATTAATGATATATTCAGTTTTAATAAGAAGAATATCGGCACAGTTTAAGAAAAATACAAAATTTAACAAATTCATTATTTTTTTCCAAATAAACTTGGTTCTGACACTTTTTTGCAAAAAAATTAGAATTGAAATTCTGCACCCGTGCACTAATGGGATAACTTTGCTAATTTATTATAATTCATTTATATTTATTATCAAATACATATAATACCTAGATAATTAGTCGGAGAGAATTTAAATATAACTTTTAATTAATTAATTATAACATAAAATCTTTTCCGATATATTATGTATAGTTAAAAGGTATGAGTTGCCGACCAAGTTTATTCTGCTTACGGTAGCATAATTAATAAATGAATTGTCCGACAGCCAAAAGAAAAGTTATTTTTTAGACCAAGTTGAATATCAACAGAGATGTATCAATGATAGAAAATGGTTAAAAATATGATAAAATATAAATTTTATAAACATTTTTATTAAGATTTAGTTAAATCTCTATTTAAATAAAATTAGAAATACAAGAGTTTTGTTTTGTAGGCATAAAATGTGTTCGACATTAATCCCAATAATTAAAAAATTTATACACTTTTTTCCTATGTTACTTTTTTGTTTTTATTAACTAGCTCATAATTAGGTGGCAGTTCTACTGCCACGCGGCTGTTTAAGGGTTAACTAATATATTAAAATTAAAAGCTCTTTAAATAACATACAAGTACTAAATATTTCTATCCTTACTATAAGTTGTATCATGGTCAAAGCTCTATGAAAAGTAAATATAGTGACTAATAACTATCAATAATTTTTTTAATGGATAAACAAATTAATCGAATAAATTTTGATAAGTTATAATTTTTTAGCATTCATTGTGTGAATAATATTTTCTAGCTTAAATTAACTACTAAAATTATAATAGGTCTTATCCTGATACAAATCAAAATATATTTTAATCAAACTATTGGCTAAGATTGACTTAAGATTTATTTAGTAGTTAACTAAAAATTATTCATATTATATGTCATGGTAATTTTTAAAAGATTAAAACCTAATAAAACGCCCTTGTATAAAATCAGTATCAATGCCCAAATTAACATTTTAGGTGGCTATTTTTTATAATAAATTATAAAAATATAATATATCTTGTTTAGTTATTTCTAAATTTGTGTGCGATTTGGGTTGAAATCTAATTAGATTTGCATATAATTGTGTTTATAAATTTAATTAATAAACCATTTATCTAGATCCTAATCGTGCTTTTCTCTAGAACAGGCCTTTACATCTCCAAGCTAAGTCGTTATGGCTCTTTTTCCATAGAAAAAAGTTGCTTATTTCATGTCATTGTACATACATGATCATGTATTAAACATATAACTCTGCTCTATACCCACCACTGTTCAAGAAACATTTTATAAAACTTTGTTACAATGATACCATCCATGGAAAATTGCTCAAGATATTCTTTAATAAAATACAATATAGTTTTGTTTAAAAACAACTATTTAAAGCTTTTTGTAAATGAATTACAATTATTTTTTTAATCATATTTTGCTCACTCTCTCAGTTATAAACAAACTCACCATATATTTGTTCATTCATATCCCTGGAAGTATAGAGTAATTGATTTTATGGTTATTGTAAAATAAACCTGATTTTTTCTCAATTAGTAATATTTTCTTTATTATAATAAAATTACCCAGATAATTCACTTACCGAGGTTATAATTTAAATTTGATTCTATCAATAATTGAAAATTAACTAAAAGCAGGGTTGGTAAATTGGGAGTGGATTCCGGAACACCCCCCCCCCCATTGGAGCCAAAAATAGGAGAAATACCCCTCCCATAGACGAGAATTGGAGGACCTCCCCCCTAGAGAAAGGAATGTTAATATTAGTAAAATTAGGTAAAATAGAAAAAATTAAGAAAAAAATCAAAAGATGGCAGAAATTTTGAAGAAAGTTAAAGGAAAACCTCAATAAATGCATAAAATCGTCAAAAATCATGCTTTAACGCTGAAATTTTATTTCTCTAAAATTTTGAAAATTTTACAAAATTGCCTTTTTTGCCAAAAATTCTCAGTTTTTTGCATTAATTGTAATAAAATGGGCTAAAATATGACTAAATAAAGTGACACAAGGCCGAAAAAGCCTTAAAATAAATGTTTAATGTGTTTTTAAGCAAATTTTGGTCATTTTCAAAATACCCCCCTTACAACCCCCTTGGACCTCGGTCTTTTGCCATCCCTGCTAAAAGGAAAATTTTGAAATAATTCAATAATGATTTGCATATATAAAAGTAAATAAAAAAAACATTTTAATTGATTTATAATTATTATTGAATTAATTATTTTAAAGGAAAAGTGAAACTAATAGATGTTAAACTTGATTAAATTGAAAAAGGCGAATATTTTAAAATTAAATAGAATAATTTTATTTTTAATTATGTCCAATTGAATTTTGACTATAAAATGGCCGAATAGTTTAAAAAAATATTATAAATAGAACTTTAATAAATTTAAATTTTATCATGATCAAACTTTTTTTTATTAATAATAATTTAAGTCTTTTGATTTCATTATATATACTTGGTATTTCAATGAGATTTACAATAGGTTTAAATGTGGAAATTTTTAAATAATAACTTATCGAATATCGATTGTAATATTAATTATAAAAATTTTCAAAAAATATTTAATCAAGATAAAATAAAAACAATTTGACATAACTATAATAAATATATAATTATAAAAATTTTTTACATTTAAATATCAAGTTTTATAAATGACCTTGAACTTTTAAAGAATACTTTAGTAGAAAATAAATAGTTTACATTTTCTTGCAAGAACATTTATTTTGTTTTGAAATAACTAATCTACAAACGTTAATCGATTTTTACCAAGTTAACAACAATAATAATCTATAAATAAATACATTTTATTGGAAGACAAATCTATTATATAAAATCACCCGGATCTCAAATAATTATCAAGTTAAATATTAATTATCTTATATAATTATATCAGTTTATATCAGACATTGCCAAACTTGCCGGCTCCAGGTTGGGTATTAGGGATGAAGTATTTTTTAAATGACCAAAAAAGGCTAAAAACGCATAAAACGTCGTTTTTAGCCGTTTCCTGATGTATTTGAGTATATTTAGTCATATTTTAACGCATATTATCAAAAATAATGCCAAAAACCATGAATTTTTGACAAAAATTGCATTTTTCAAAATTTTCAAAAATACTTTTTATTAAATTTTTTACCTAAAAACTGTAATTTTGACGTTTTTATGCGTTTTTATTCAGTTTTATGTTATTTTTCATAAAAATTACAGCTATTTATTTATTTTTCTTTAAATTTTTACTATTTTGCGACAATTTTTCTGAATTTTTCGCCAATTTTTCCCCTTTATCTCTAGGAGGTGGCGTACCTGACTTTTCGCCTCAGGGGGGGTATTTTTTTTAAATTTTCGGCTCCAGGGGGTATTTTGAAATACCCCACCCCCTATTGGTCATGTCTATTTTATCTAATTATGCTTGTAAATTTATTTTAATAATTGTTCTAGATAATTGTTTCCTAAACAAAACTCTAATATAATTAGTCCTAGAAAATATTTTAGCAAGTTGTTTATAATTATAAATAATTTTATAACATTTGCTAAATAAAAGTCAATTTAAAAGAAACTATGTTGATAAAATATATGATTAGTCATTTAAGACTGGTCGCATCATCATATGCACCCTGGATGAATTTAAAAAGTTCAGATAATTATAATTGTAATGGAATAAGTTGTGACTTGGTCAAATATTTATCAAGATCATTGAACTTTTCCTACGAATTTGTATATTAAGCAAATATTGGAACAGGGTACAAAATGAAAAATGGAAGTTGGAATGGAGCCTTTGGTATAATCCAGAACAATGTAGGTTAAACTAAATTAGCCTTGTTAATGATAATTTATCAAATAGCAAGCAGATTTAACTGGAACACCAGTAGCCATGTCTGATGAGCCATTCTCTGAGAAGATAATTGAGCATGCTCTTCCATTTTTATTTGAAGAACCGGTTGTGATGACTAATTATGACAATAACTGGAATTTTCCTGGATTCAATTTGATAAAGTTACTTGGTGTTGATAACTGGCTCATTTTTGCTATCTTTAATTACTATATTCTTAATGGTTTTGCTTGATAAATTCTGGTTTATTAAGCAAGAATATTTTATTCAAAGAATATCAACTTGTTCAATTATGATTATTGCACTACTTTTAGGAAAAGGTAAGTTCTGTATATCACCAAGGTGTTTCGAAATAAATTCTAAATAATAATTTAAAAATAAAATTTTCAGACATAGATTTAAAAAGATCTTTATAAAATTATCAACATTTTGCTTGTTGACATTTTGGCTATTTGGTTCATTTGAATTGTCCATGATAATTTCTGGTGAAATAACAAGCATGCTCAGTTTAAAAACACCAAACAAACAAATTGATATATTACAAGAATTATTGAACTCTAAAAAGAGCTTGGTGGCTTTTTCAGCCTTTATGGCCACACAAAACATCCAGGATAAAAGTTTATTCAATCAGATTAAGGAAAGGGTCGAAAAGGAGGGAAAGAGTATAACAATCGGACAAATGTTTCAAAACAAGAAATGGATTATCGATACATCACTTGGAAAGTCAGCTATGCTTTTGGCTCTTGTTCCTCTTAAAACAGTTGCCCTTGTTCATTTAAAACAAGGTCATATAAATAGAGATACCAAGCTACGTTTTGTTGAAGAACCTTATAGACAACCTTTTCTTATAACTTTGGCTGCGAGTATGAAATTACCAAGGGAGTTTAGAGCAAACTTAAATCAGAAGTGAGCATGGCTATTTTCTAATTTTCAAAAATAGTAATCAAGGTTATTTATTTTCCTAGAATTTTAGTTTATGTTTCGACGGGTATTATTGAGAGACAACTGAAGAATATTCTCACAGAAAGTGATGTCTTATTTGATTTCAAAGATAAAGTCGACGCCAATTTTGAGCAAGTTAATTTAGAAAATTTATATTTAGTGATCAAGTTCTCTTTTGTGTCATTCGTAAGCTGTACCGCCATTTTTATTATCGAAATTTTATTGCTTGTATCAAAATATAAATTATAATAATTAATATACAAAATTTAATATTTTTAATAATAATAATATATTTTTGAGACGAGTCTAATGGTTACGAATCTCAAATCACTGGATTACGGAATCTGTAGTCAACATATGGTTATGAAATGAGTTTTATTTATAGACTTGTTGTGATCACTGCTAATACATGTTAAGACTGAATACAATTTGATATAAAACATTAGCTTTTATAGTAAATTGAGACTCAATGTTAAGGTTAAGTGTAGTCTCATGTTTAGGTTTTCGATATGAGTTGTGATGTGCACTAGATTATAATTACCAGTTATTTACCAATAATAATTTCATTTTGTGGACAATTTTTTAATAAAAATAATTTTAATAATGGTATAACATCGGTATACTTAGAGGGAACCTGATAAGCCCCTCCCATTAACTTAAAACGTAGAAACGTTAAAACTGAAGCTGATGTTTCTACGTAAGTTAATGTAAGGGACTTATCTGGTTCGCTCTATGTCTACCGATGATATAGATGTAATGATTAATATTAATAATGACTTTAAGCAAAACTATCAAGATAAAATTAAATTAATTAACATAAACATTTAACTATTAATAAAATGTAAACAGATTCTGTTGGGGCCTTTAATACACTTTTGCGTTATTGTATATCAATTAAAGTTAAAGACAAACTAATTCTATAAGAAATTTTATACCAAGGGTAATTTTAGGAAAGTAAATTTTTACCCAATAATTGCATAATATAATTAAATTTTACTAACTTACCTTTATATCAAAAAGCTTCATGAAAGAAAATATTTAATTATCTTTAACACGTTATAATCCAGTTTAAATTTCTTTCGTATATATTTGTTTAATTGAAATAATATGGAAATATTCTAGGTATTTAGGTATTTTATAACTAGAAAAATCTAAAACTTGATCCTGGCAATGAAAAATTTTGATTAATAAAACCAGGGATGGCAAAAGGGGGGGTATTCCGGAATACCCCTCCTTGGAGCCAAAAATCGGAAAAATACCCCCCACCTTAGACGAGAGATAGAGAACCCTCCATCTAGAGAAATAAAGGAAAAAATTCGTAAAATTTTGCAAGAAAGAGAAAAAAATCAAAAGATTGCAGAAATTTTGAATAAAGTTAAAGGAAAACCTCAAAAAATGCATAAAATCGTCAAAAATAGAGCTTTCACGCTCAAATTATAGTCCTCAAAAATTTTGAAAATTTTACAAATCTGTCTTTTTTGCCCGAAATTCTTAGTTTTTTGCATTAATTTTGATAAAATTCGTTAAAATATGACTAATTAAAGTTATATAAGTCAGAAAACGCCTTAAAATTGAAGTTTTATGTATTTTTAAGCAATTTTAGGTCATTTTTAAAATATACCCCAATTATACCCCCACCTTAGCTCGAACCAAAATACCCCCTCCCCCTTATACCCCCCCTTGACCCTCGGTCTTTTGCCATCCCTGATAAAACTAATTGAAAACTTATATTACTTCAAATGATATGTGTGTTGAAATTAAATAACCACGTTTACAAGAAAAATATTACAAAATTGATCTTTCATAGCTAGATTTAATAGTCCTATCAAGGTAAAATAAGAATTTGGAAATATATTATAAAATACTTACAGTACGAAATCTAATTAGAACAGTTTTATTCGGATCTTTTATAAAATTTGAACATTTATATAGATTATTTTTTATATAGGAAAAGTAATTTAAATGTGTTCCTGTTGGAATGAAATAAACAAAATATTCTATCCTGTTTATTTGTAATAAAAGAAATAAGTAGGTTTATATAAGATTATTATGTTTAATTTAAGATTAAAATAATCTACGTTTTTCTTTTCGGTTTTCTTCAAATTTCTTCAATAATAATTTAACGAGATTTTAATTAGAAAATAAATTTATTCTGCAAGGTATATTTTAGTAAATAACACAACAAAATTAATTGTAATAATTTATATTTAATTATATACTGCCATAAAATAAATTAGAGATAAATCAATATAATGACAGTGACAGTGGTTTTTAAAATTATTATATTGATTAAAATGCCAAACCTTTTAACAAATAAGATATTTATTAAATTATACTTAATTAAGCCTTAAATTAATTATTAATTAAGTCTATCGGTGAGTGAATACCTCAGAAGTTAGTCTTTAGGTATGGATCACGTCTTTATAAGAGGAGATGTGTTTAAGGACTGGAATAAACCCAACCATTGATGTCATCAATCATTTCATTGAAGAAAAAGAGTCCAAACATTTTAATAAAGACATTATCTTTGGTATACTTGTCTTCTATTGAAGAATATTTACTCCTTTAGTCTTTAGGACTGTTTTGTGGGAAAGAATTGATATGAATTATACAGTTTTTCATAAAATTATCTAAAGTCGTTTTTCTGCCATAAAAACTTAAAGAATAAGAATTTAAAAATTTCCTTAAATATTCAACCATGGAATATTTGCACCATTATAGTTATATCAAAATTTTTTTATTACCAAGTTCATTTTTTCTATATATCAATGGTGTTTATACCTCCAATTCTAAAGAAGAAAAAGAAATAATTTTTTTAACTTTTAATACCTAATCAAAAATAATATTAAAAGTGTATTTTTGTTTTTCTATATTACCACTTGTTTAGATAAAATGAGCTCGTAAATTTCAAAATTTCAAAAATTCGATTTGATCCTGTTACTATATTATTCAACCAATTCTGATGCAACAAGATAGATTTAGTGCAAAACAATATATTGTATTTATTTGCCAAGTTTCATTAAAATATTCCAATTAATTAAAAAATTATTAGCAATAAAGTCATTTTCTATATAAAAACAAAAGATAAATAATTTATTTTAATTTGTACTATTGATAGCGGTTTACTATAAATGTAATTTACTTTATTGCTAATAATTTTTTAATTAATTGAAATATTTTAATGAAACTTGGCAAATAAATCCAATATATCTTTTGCACTAAATATATCTATCTTGTTTCATCAAAATTATTTGAATACTATAGGAACAGGATCAAATCGAATTTTTAAAATTTTGAAATTTACGAGCTCATTTTATCTAAACAAGTGATAATATAGAAAAACAAAAATACACGTGTCAAATTATTTTTGATTAGGTATTAAATGTTAAAAAAATATTTCCCCTATCTTCTTTAGAATTGGAGGTTTAAACACCATTGATATTTGGAAAAAATAAACTAGGTAATAAAAAATTTTTAATATATCAATAATGGTGCAAATATTCTATTGTTGGATATTTAAGGAAATTTTTTAATTCTTATCATTTAAGTTTTTATAGCAGAAAAACGACTTTAGATGGTTTTATGAAAAACTTTATGTGTTAACCCTTTTTCGTATGATTTTATTTGTTTCATATAACAGTTCATAAAATGAGCGCTAATTTGTTAGGAATCGGTTTCACAAGAATTAGAAAATCAAAGAAAGTGTTGGAAATATAAATAGATTTTTAAACTAAAAGTATTAGAAGTATTATTAGAATTAACAGTATTATCATGGTTATTCTTATTAGTATTTTGCTTATTTATAATATTATCATGCACAAATTTATGTAAAATATACCACAAAAACATTTACAAAACAAGTTATTCGGTGTGATATAAAAGGCTTAATTAATACCATTAATGAATACTTTATTGGATTAGCAAGGTAATATTTCATAGATTTTCAATATAATTCAATGTTTATTGGTTTCTAATGAATAACCTTTTATATAGAAATGATTTGACTTCACTGTTGGGGTTTTTATGTGTTTAAACAATGAATAACACAAAAGGAAAGTAACGGAAAGCGATGGCGAAGAAGAGGTTGTGTTCATTGAAGTCAATGATTGGTTTTATACCACATTTGCCACAAGTTTTCAGTCCATAAATCATTTAAATATAATTTTAGTGTTTAATTATTAAATATTTTGTTTTTTGTTAAATGATTTAATGAAATAAATTATTAAATAAAATTATTTCTAATGATTTAATGCATTATTTTTTAAATAAAAATTATATTTATATCGAAATTAATTCAAATATTAAATTAAATTAACGATATACAGGTTTACAACTTAGAGGTTGTTATGATTTCATTAATCAAATAAAATTATTTAATGAATGAATAATATATTAAATTATATATCAAAATAATCGATAATAAATGAAATTTAATTTGCAATAAAATTTAATACAAAAACAATTTAAATTCCAAAGAAAATTAGTCTTGAAATTTTATTCAAAGTTTTGGGTTTTTTAAAACTTAAGATAAGATAAACTTATATAAATCGTGTTAAAAATTAAAAAGTCTAGAATAAATTTAAGGCACATATTTTGAAATAACCACTATCATTCTTTAATAATAAACCGAATTCCTTTAACGGAAAAATATTTTGTACCCTATCTGACAGAAAATTGTGGAAAAAGTTCTGTTTGGAGGGGTACTTAACCTTATGGAAAAATTTGGGATGTTTTCTTCATAAATTCATTTTAAATTTATGCCGATATATTAATGAATCATGAACCTTATTTTGGTCACTAAACAATTAATCTAATGATATTAATTTTCAAAATATCGACCCAAACCATAACGCCTTTTGCAAAGGGTGTTTTCAAATAAATCTTTGTATCAGATAAAGCATTAAAATTTCCTGATTTCATAAGTTTATGATTTGTTTGAACCTTGATTATCTTTCTCTATTTGATTTTTAATATTCGTATCTCATTTATTATAATCTTTGTACTTTTTTATTAAAATTATAGAAGTTAATTATATTCTGAGGTTTAAAAACCCAAAATTTTGTAATAAATTTTAAGTATTAATTTCTCCTGAATTTGATTTGTTTTGGTATTAAATTTAATTTTAAATTATAATTCAATTATTAACAATTAATTTGACATATAATATGATGTATTATTTTTACATTAAGTTAATTTAAATGATTAATTAAATCATAACAACCTCTAAGTTGTTAGCCTGTAGTATCTACTCTTTGCTTCTTTTTTAGCATTTTGCAAAGAGATTCTTTTTTTCCGTTTTCATTATCTTTCAAAAAGAGAATTTGAATGAAATTAAATAAGATTTGTTTTAAAATGTGAATGAGAAAGAGTGATCAGATAAAGGAAAAATTCTTGACAGGATGTAACAAAAAAAACGTAAAACAAAAACTTTATCTAATTATGAAGCGTTGGATATAAACACTTAAATTATAATATAAATTAAATAAGGAAATGTAATCAAAATAGATTTATTTTGGTTATAATTAACAAATTATTATGAAATTACTAATTATGACTTTGATTAATCCATTTTTAATTATATAATATTTAATTTTTAATTACATAACAATATTAGCTATTACTTTTTAAAATTGAAAATTTATTTGTTTTAAATAATAAAATATCTAACTAAGTAGTTTTACTGATTATAATGAAAGGATATAAACAGAGTTATAAACTTTTCAATAATTTCAAAATATGATGCAATTTAATGAATATTTATAAAATTATTTAAATGGATACTAATCATTTTGATAATGTTATATCCATAACTACTCTAAAACCTTAACCATTAGAAAATTGATATAGCTTTTTAAATGTAGATACTATAATGTCATAGGTTTTTTTATTAATTAATTTTATCAATTATTAATTATAAATATATAATTTACTTTTACTATATTTTCCAAGAATGGTATTGTCATGTACGTTTTAGGCCTGATATATAGCTCAGGTCGTTCTTCTCTATCTTAACAATAGATAAAGACTTCGCCGCAGTAAGTTCTTCCACAGCGCACTGACTAAATTCATGTTTAAAGCCAAATATTTTCCTAAATTTCATAGTTTTAAACAATTGATTCAAAGATTCTTTTGTTTGATTTCATTGTTTAGAAAAAAGGTATAATTTGGAAATAATTTGCTTTGATGTTTTCCACATCTATTGAGTCGTAGTATTCAGGAATTGTGCTACAAATTTCCAAAAAGCTGTTACGCAACTCAGGTATCAACAAAATGAATTACAATTCATTTTATTAGAATAATTGTTTATATCATTATTTTTTGTGCTAACTATCGACTCATCTGTAGCTCATAGTGAATACTTTTCATGTCTAACTTTTAAAATTTTTATAAAATTAAAATGTGTAACAAACATAATAAAAATTAATATGCATCTTACCAGATTTTGAAGTAAACAACTTATTTGTTGCTTACTAAGAAGTACGGTCTGGGTACCTAGAAATTCAAATCAGATTGAATTTGTTATCATTTGAAAATTTATTACATGTAGAATATATATCTAAAATTTAAGCTGCCAATGGCCATCATCTTGTTAATTATAGTCAGTTTAAATTTGATATTTAAAGCTTTAGAATTGAAAGATTAA
>JAQFZM010002670.1:0-12892 GCA_034695785.1 Galumna obvia | reverse complement strand
TGAGAGAGAGAGAGGGGGGGGAGAGAGAGGGAGAGATCTAAATATTTTTCATTTCAGTAAAATTCTTATACTTTATTCAACGCATTTCAATATTTTTGAGTCACAAATCGATGAAGACTTCACTGAAGAGATGAATACCAGAGTTATTAAAAATCAATTATCAGATCCAACAGAAGTTTATTATAATTTCCGCAAAAATTATATGATTTATGAAATGATTGGCTTTTTATATATCTATCCATTGAATAGTGAGAATAGCGTTGGAGTGACCGAAAGTAATGGTCTTCCAACAGGTGTTAAGGCTAACTCACAATTGAATATCGATTGGATTCACGACCTCTTGTTTTGGATTAAAGATAAAAAGCATATAATGGTCGCAGATATCAAACAATTGAAGAAAAGTGTTGTTATGGCAAACAAATTGTTTGATTACATGACATGTTTAGCCGTTAATCCAATCGACTCTTTTGTCATTTGGATTGAGTTCGACAGTGAGACCAATGAATATATTGTATTCAAGTCATTAGAGGACGGGTCGAACAGACATCAGCTCATGATATTCAACACTCATATTAAACGAATTGAATTTGATTTTCGGTGTAAAAGGATTTACTTTTTGTCTACTTTTGAGTTAAGTTCGACCACATATGAAGGCGCCGACACTCAGTCTATTGTAAAATCTCATTCGATATTCCAGTTTGAAGTACTGAATAACCAAATCTATTGGATTGAGTATAACAACAATCAATTATTTAGAGCTGATTTGTCTGAAGATAATTCACAAAAAGTTCTTAAAAATACGAAAATAATTGATTTCAAACAAAGTATTAATAGATTTAAATTAATTGATTATTGGCGTCAACCGAATGGCACTAATTCTTGTCTAAGAGCTAACTGTACAGATATTTGTATTCCATTTGACCTAGTATATTTTCGGTGCATTTGTCACCAGACTTGTGATGACAACCAGGAGATTCAGTTGGCTTTTAATGAACGCTATTTGAAAAGTTGGAGCACAACCTCAACAACAGTGGTTACTGTCACTACTCCTCTTAATAAAGTGAACTCTCACTCAGATGATAATTCAACATCTGACAAGATCATTTTTGACCCCATTGAACAAAAAGACTCTCTTATATTTAATCAGAAGAATATCACTGAAGTAGAAGAAGAAGAGCCAATCGATAAGTTAAATGATCTTGATTATATTCATAACTTTTTCAAAAAAGAGACAACAAATAAATCTCCAATTGTAGCTAGCTCAGTTCAATTCTTAAACACAACTTTTAGTACTAAAAGTGATGTCAGACTTGAGACTAAGGATAAGCCCTTAAATAAAAGTGTTTATGATTTAGGAAATGATCGCAAAATTCATTTTGAAAACAAAGATATACTTTTGTCTGAAAAGACAAACATTGACTCAAAATTCCTGAATGTCTTTACAAACACTTCGATTGAGATTAAAAATGAAAACGTAAACAACGACTCAGATATTGATTCGAGTCATATATTTGTCGGTGAAATTAAAGGATATGAATATAATTTGATTCCAAAGTCATTATACCATCCATTGATTTATGGTTTAATTATACTGACATTCGGTCTTTTCATCGGAACAATACTGTCGGCCATTGCTATTAGAATACATGGAAAGCATAAATGGTATTAACTTTTAATTAAAATAGTTATCAAAATAATTGTTTTTTAGTCGAAATACATACAATACAAACACTGGAACTTCAAATAAATGGGATTCCGTGGCCTTTAAGAAAACTGAACAAAATATCTATTTCGGAGCCAAATATACTGTCAAAGATGAAAGCCTTTACTAAAATTGTAAGTCTCTCTCTCTCTCTCTCTCTCTCTCCCTCTCTCTCTCTCTCCCTCTCTCTCTCTCTCCCTCTCTCTCTCCATCTCCCTCTCCCCTCATTCTCTTTCGACTTTGACTTATATTCTGATTTTGCATTTAATCTGAAAATCAATCAAAAGAGTGATAAAAGAGGTTTAGGAATATATCAAAGTTCAGTTAATTTAAAATTAGTGATCGAAAACATTTCAATAACTTTTAAGTAGAGATTTATGACATTTCGTTAAAATATTTCTCATTATTGAGTCAGTGATAGATCCCTGAAAAAAATGAATGTTTTTCTAAAATATGTGAAAACACTTCTAATTATATTAAGTTTTATTTCTTTGAATGCCTTCAAAGAACTCAATTCAGGTATTATTTATTGATTTTTGGCTAAAATTGAAGTAATGTTTTTGTATGTCATTCAGAATCACTTCCCTGTAATGGTTATGTCTATACGAAGGACGAACACAATTGCAGCTGGTTTTACAGGTGCGACATTACTGGCCGTTCACAACACTTAGAATGTTACCCGGGCCTCTTTTTCAATGAGATGATCAATGATTGTGACGTTCCCCAAAATGTTCCCGAATGTGCGGAATACCCTTTTCTCTGTCAATTTTTATCTCTTTGTTGGCCTCCAATCATATCCATAAGTAACTCATCCTTAAGTAATTCAACCTCTTATCTGAACGGCACTGAAATATAATATTCTCATTAAAATCATTCAATTAATTAAAATAACAAAACATATCATAACATAAATATTCAAATTTTAATGATTTTCTTATCATTTGATTTTTCAATAATTGAGTTCATATTATTAATGAAAAACTTAATGAAATAATTATAAATTTGTTGTAAATATTAATTTAATGATTTTGGGGTAAAACTTGACTCCAATTTATCAGAAATAAATACTTAAAATGTTATGAAATCCGATGATTTCACTCTTTATTAAAACTAAGGATCAAAAGTGAAGAGTAGTTCAAAACATCAAATAATAAATCAAAAGTGCATTAAATTTGGAATTCAGTACATTCTGACAATATTTTAGATTAATCTTATCTGTGAAAATGACCAGAGGGCTCCTCTTTGACTAGATCATAAATCAAGTTATATGCAATAAAATAAATGATCACTTTTTTGGTCCAACGAAACGAAAAACATTTTTTGATTAAATTTTTTTCTCAAAATTGATGTTTGTTTGCATAACACGTCCGTTGATTCTAAGATTGCATTGAAATAATAATCTAGGACAATTAAGGCTTATAAAGCATATCTTTTATTAGAATTCAAGTAAATCCCACTTGTGTTTAAAATGATCTTGCTCCAAAACTTGTTTACCGTTTATCATATAATTTAATGAATAAAATATGATTTGAAAACTTTTTATGGATTTTAGTTTTCTTTTGCATAATTTCAACATAAGATTAACTTTCAGTTGGTTTGACCGAAAAAAACATGTTTAGAATCATGAAAATAAGGAACAAAACCAAGTTCAAATGTTTGCTACCTCTTTTGCTCTGAATTTTAAACAATGTTTTAATTAAATTCGTCTTAAAATTCGTAAAAAAACAAATAACAGATATTCTACTAAAAAAAAGTAAAATTTCTGTCTTAAGGAAAAAATTATTATCTCTGTTTAAATCTAATTCTGGTAATAGTTTTATCCAGGAATGGCCAAAGTGGTAGAGGTAGTTAAAAAGGGGGTATACAAATTTAACTTATCGATTTCGTAAATTTCACTCTAGATGAAAAATCTGTAGGCCTTCTGTTAAGATTGTCATGGCAAAATTGTAAATTCTTGGCATATTTTGCAAAAAAATTTAAAAAGGTTACTTAGAATTTTAAGAAAGTTTGGTCTGATTTAAACCATATATAAAATAAAGTAATTTTTAAAAAAAAATATTTAAATTTTTAATTTTTAAGTCAAAAATGACAAAAAATAGTCATAAAAAGTAGTCTAAAGCACTAAAAACATGGAAAAATCTTTTAGACACTTTTGATACTTTTGATACTTTTAGGAAATCCCGTTTTAGGAAATCCTGGTTTAGTAAGTCCCGGTTTAGGAAAACCCCCTTCGACTGGTTCTTTTAATGTCCTTCCCCTTGAATTAAATTGGTTGCACATCTGTGCCCATCTCTGGTTAAAGTGCTTAAACACTTAGGAAAGTGTTCGAAGAAAAGTCAAAGAAGTGATTCTCGATAAGCAATGAAATCACTGAAAGCAATGAATGTAATGCATAGCAACCGTTGAAAAAAGTTTGAACGAAGAAATTTCTTGTTATCCTTGAGTTAATTTAATGAATAATTAAAACTTTTCTTCACATCTCAGGTTAGAAATAGAGTGAAAACTTTGCAAACAGTTTTAAAACGTGGAAGTTTATCATCTCTTAGTGCAAGTATTTTCGCCCTTACCTTGAATTATGTGTCTTTTTTTGCTGAGCTCTTCGACGGCCAAAAGAAAAAAGTTTATTAAATTTGGTTAAAAAACAGTTTTATAAAAAAAAGTAATAAAATATAAATTTATATGTATTTCAAAAAAACCACTCTTTGAATGTCGTTTCAAATGTTTTATTGAGTTTTGTGTAAAGGATTTTGTTTTTAGGATATATTTCACGTTTTCTCTCTTTTTTGAAAATAATATTGGGTTAAACTAAAGCCTAGATTTGTTTTAAACCAGAAAATTGATGAGAATTCTAGTGATTGTAATCTATCAAATTTTTATATGTTTGAAAGTTTTTACCTGAAAAGAGTTTGTTCTAAATATGTTTGAAAACTTAGTTTACTCAAACACTTTACTGAGATTTTATTGAAAATGCATTTTAAAGGTTTTACAAAAGCCCTCACTTTATATGTAAGTATTGATTGAAACATATTTTTCTTTAAATCATAAAAATCTAATTATTTAAAACTCTTAAAATACTTGAGTGACTATTTTGTTCTATGATATAGCTTGCTAAATTTACTAATTCAATTAATAAAACGTATTAAGAATGCCTTAATTATGTCGGCTCTTGTTTTTGCATAAAAATTTCAAAAGTATTTAATCAAAATTCAATAAAACATTTCCAAAATCTAATTAAATATTCTTTATATAAGCCTTCAAATCAAATATAATTTAATTACTAATTGGTTTAGTCGGTGGACACATATGGCGCACACCACTGAAAACCTCTATTGTTCATTCAGTGGAACTTTGACTTGATTTTTAATCTTGTTAAAATAACTATCAAAGTCCTACTGAATAGATAATAGTTCGGTTATATCTCATCGATCAAACATATCATCATTTTGTGAGTAATATTCGGATTCTATTGCTTTCAATTTAATGAAAATCAATAATTGAATAAACTAGGTATATTTATATTTACATTTATATTCTTTTAATGATCCCTACAATAATAAAAATTTAGGGGATTAAGTAAAATATATTTTAATAATGTATTATATAAAATACAATAAATATAAAAATATTGATTTATTTTCATTAATTTCAAACAAAAATCTCTTTTCGAATGAATTTCTGGGATTTTGTTCTCTCATATAATGAGGAAAATGTATTTCTAAATAAAATTTGTAAATCATATTATATATAGATTATATATAATATAATTCTCTCTCCCTCTCCCCTACCTCCCTCCCTCCCTCCCTTCTCTCTCTCTCTCTCTCTCTCTCTCTCTCTCTCTCTCCCCAATTATTTGACAAATAAATTGATTGTAATTTCCTTTTGTTATTTGTATTGTTTTATATATTATAATATTAAAATGTTTTCATACAATTTTGATATCTATTTCTAAGGTTTTGGTCACAAAGTCTAAGATAAAAATATGAATTTATTTCAAATATTTTCAATTCAGCATTTCTTCAGTCAATTATATCTAAAAGTGAGAAATGTTTGATAAAAAGCAAATTATATTATATTATATTCAAATGACAAAAATATATTCACTTGAAATGAAATAATGAGTGTAAAGGAAATGACTTATTATTATATAAATTATATTTTTGTCAAATTATTCATTACATTAAATATTGTTGAAGTCTATTAGATCCCAAATTTGCCAAGTGTATATTGTCAATAATGGCCACAAAGAAAAGAGTTACCTATTCTGACATTAAAGTTGAAGTGAAGAAAGTAAACAAAAGAAAGAGAATTATTTTTATTTCATGTTTTTTTGTATTTTTGGTAATTATTGTAATAATTATAGTATTTTTTGTTTGCTTTCCTTCTAATACTTCTAATGAAGAAAAGAAAAGCGATTTAATCGATAATTTTAATGATGAATGCCTTACATCTCATAATTATTATCGAAGTCTTCATGGCGTACAACCTTTAAAATTAGACCCAGAAGTAAGTATAAGAAAAATGAGGGAAATATCATTAATTTATTGTCCAAAAGTTGGTAAAAGTGGCCCAAAAGAGAGCACTAGAATTAATTAGAAGCGATCACTTCGATCATCCAAAGTATGAGTTCATGTATGGGGAAAATCTTCATTATATTATGCCTTACATTCGAAACTATTCCTGCCCTAAAGTGGTTAAGCCCTGGTATGATGAGATTCAAGACTATAATTGGGAGGACTGGCGGCGATCCACCGGAAAAATCGGACACTTCACTCAAGTTATTTGGAAGTCAACAGAAAAAGTAGGCTGTGCTCAGGCTTATAGCCAAAGGAGTACACGTCTTTACACAGTTTGTAATTATAGTCCGCCCGGAAATTATGTCAGTAAATACAAACAGAATGTCTTAATACCAATGATTAGAAGAATTTAATTCTTTTATTTTTAAATCAATTTTAAATCGATTATCAATTGTTTATAAGAATAAATTATTTTATAGTTTAACAAACATTTGTAAACTTAACTAATTATTTGTTCGTTTCTCTAAAATCAATTTAATTTGAGAGTTCGGAACAATAAGAAAATCACAAATTAAGTTAATTTCGTCATTTTGTTTAATCGATAGTTTAAAGTTTTTAATGATCGAAATGACAGCCATTTGAATGTGGAGTTGAGCCAAATGTTTGCCGACACACATACGGTTACCAAAACCAAATGGTAAAAGTGAAAACGAATGGATACAATTTCGACTCTCTTCTAACCATCGCTCAGGAATGAAAGACTTTGGCGATGAAAAATATTGATCCCACAGACAGGTTGTCATAAAGTTTGCGAAAATGAGTGTTCCTTAAGGGATGTAATTATATTAATAGTTCATTACTCTTTAATATTATAGTTCCTCTCTCTCTCTCTCTCTCTCTCTCTCTCTCTCTCTCTCTCACTCACTCTCTCCCTCTCCCTCACTTATAAAAACATAAAATACAAACCTTTGGGAACATAATATCCTGAGAGATAGATATCTGAAGGAAGTGCTCTAATAATTCCCGGAATGATTGACGTCAATCTAAAACTCTCTCTAATACTGGCTTTAAGGTAAGGCATATGAGACAACTTCTCGACAGTTATTTCATGGCCCGAACCAATCACTCGATTGATCTCTTCTAAGAGAATCTCTTGTTTTGGCGGATTTTTTGCCAAATTATAGATAACGAAATTCAAAGCATTGGAGACATTAAAGAGTCCGCCAATAATAAAGTCCATTAGAGTTACTTTGATTTCTTTTGGCGTTAATTCTTTCAATTTTAACAATTCATTGATTATACTCTTTGAAGAGTTATTCTCTGAGACAAGTGCTAAGTCAACATACTTTGATAGACGTAAGTAAATGGTATTCTCTGAGCTCTCCATTTGTTTGTAGGCTTTTGTTTTATAGAATTTCCAGAGTTTTGTGCTGTAAAATAGCTTCTGATAGGACTCGAATAAGCTTTTTGTGGCATTTATTAGGAGCTGTCCGTCGGATACTTCAGAAGAGTTATTGTTGATGTCAAGACATCCCAATCTTGTGTTAAGACACCAACAACTCATTGATTCCAATACATAATTATATGATATTTGTGTGAAGTCTTGTATTACATAATTATTTGAATTTTCATCAAAAACTTTCTGTTTATCAATAAATTGAGTCAAATCTTTGCAAATTGTATTTAAATTTGGAACATAAGGTCTGACATTTTGCATTTTCAGGAGTAATGGCGCCAACAATTGTCTTATTTTATACCTTTTAATTTAATTGAAATTTTACTTAAAAGGAATTTAAATAAAAGTATTTTTAGTTACCATTCAATGCCATTCATATTCACAATTCCGGCGGAACTATATTTTTCTTTGTGTTTACTTCTATAATGAATGACAAAGTCGTTGGCGGGTCTGAACGGACACTTTCCCTGATATCTAAAAACTGTTTCGATATCTTTGGGATCGCAAATATATACAATAGGTTTGTTCCTCTGGTATTCCTCTTTAAATATTGGGCCGTATTTTTGGAACTTTTCAAATAACACCTCATGGAGTAAATGGATGTCATATTTGCCAATAAATCTATAGTATTGCCAACCCGTTCCTATGATAGGTAAAGAAGGTTTGGGTCCGGGCAAGTCATTCACTGTTTTGCGCTCAATATCTGATGGCTTTCTATTGAAAAGTCTTTGAATCCAAAGAATTTTTCCTTTAATTAATGCTTTGAAATTTTGATGGAAAATATATCTAAAATTAACCATTTTTTCTGCATTTGATTTAATCTAAAAGTAATTATAAATGAAATAAAATTTTATATTTCAAACAATTTTATGTTTAATTTTAAAAAAATCTTTTTTATGAGTATTTAAGACAAACATTAATATAAAATTATATGAATTTAATAGAATCAATAAAATGTTTATCAAACAAAAAGTATAAACCAAATGTAATGTTATTATTAATCGTCAAAACTATTAAATATTATTAATTAGTTTTGGGAAATAGAGAGTGATAGGTATCACTAACTCATTGATAATTCATGTAATAAATCATAATTTATTCTAACCGGGAATATGAATAAAATATATGATATATAATCACTGGAATAATAATATTGTAAAGCATTACAACTATAAAGTATTTATTATAAACCATTCTTTAAATACTTATATTCTTATTTTTCTTGAATTATAAGTTTAATTTTTATTATTTAAAAATTAGTCTATTTTTTTAAAAAAAAAGTGCTTAAAAACTATATTTTGTTGAGTGAATTGAATTTATCTTCACTTTATATTTCGAGGATTTGTGTTAAGAATGAGTGAAAATATGTCATCACTTTTACTTTCCTTTTAGCCAAAAAACACGAAAAATCTATTTTAAAATTTTCTGTGCGATTCTTGAAAACCCATTAAAATTGTTTTCTTATCTCTAGTTTGAAAACATGAATAAGTAATAGACTAAAACAAACGATACTTATCTAATAAAATCAATGACTAAAGAATTCCACTCAAAGACAGTATTATTAAAATCTCGACATTATTTTTAAAACAACTTTTGAAAGGGATTCTAATTCACTGGAATTTCAAATGAATTGAATAACGCTTTTTAACACTAAGTCTATATAATATGTGCTAACAGAGAGACGACTTCTCTACACTACGCATACATTTTATTGATTAAATATCTCAAAAATGTTGCGAAATAAAGACTAAATTCAGAGTTAAAGAAGGGTTCGGTCATATCCTTTGATATAAAAATTTTAAATTCACAGTTCAGTGATGTACTCCTTTTGTTTGAAGTGTTTGTCTTAAATCAATCGATTTTCCCAAAATAGGGTTTTTTAAGTTTCACAAACACTGCACTAATACAAATATAATGAATTATACACATGGTCAATTCAAAACAATTCTAACTAACAAGAATCACAGAATTGTGTCTTAAATTTAGACAAATAAAAGTGTTTTATTTTTTTATTGCAATTAAAATATAATACAATTTTTTCTTTAATGCGATTTTAGGTCTTAACAGTGATTCCCATTAGAATTGAATAGTTTTAGTTCTTCTCCTTTTGGTTGAAATGATTTTATTCTTTAGACAAACCTTTTATCGTTAATATTAAATCTTTTTGTTTTTAAAAACTCTTTTCATATATTTATAGAGAAATTGTTTTATTATTGAAAATAAATGATTTTATAAATGTTATAGATCATTTTTCTGAGCCTTCGGGGAGATTACTTTCAAGCACTCAAATGTAATGATAGTTATAAATGTTCTAGATCATCCAATTATTTGTTATTAACTCTAACAGATATAAGTTAATAGATAAAGTTGGTACATAATAGGTCGTTACGTAATACGTATAAACCTTCCGCTAAGACTACCTTTACTTTTATGATAAAATAATAGAAGAGAAAAGAATTTCCAGAGATCTGTCTCTTAGGTAAGACTCACACAAAAGATATAAAATTAACCAAAAATTAATAACTGACCCATTGTTTATCCCCAACACAAACATAATCTCTTATTTTCAAAATAATTCACTGACTTTCGTATGAAATTATATATTTATACCACTCTTAAGATTTATATTCGGGTGGTTTCCTAAATAAGTTAAATTAAGTAGGTATTACGCTTCATTTTATCATTATATAACCTTGTTATTTTATAGCAATTTATTAAATCATCGAATAAGAGCTCAGAAAATATATTTTGAGAATCAATTATTAATAAATAGAATATAAGAAATAAAAGAGTGAACTGACCTGTTTTTTGAAGATTATTCAAGATTATTTCACGAGTGGTTCAATATTAATAACTCTTTATGTGTAGTCATGACAGCAAAGAATTATTCAATTAATTTTATTTTAGTCGAAAAGCGCTCAGAATATACCAGGAAGTGAAGTGCTTTTAGTTATTCTGTGCTGACATTGAAATTCGGTTTATATTATTAGAGCATAAAAGAGAATAAAACTATCGATGAGTTGTGCGCTAATATAGAATAGAGTTTCTTAACTAATAATACAGTTGTACTGAAAATAATTATATCCAGAAATTGGAGTTTTTTTATGAATGAAAAAAAATAAAATTGAAACGAATGTCAGGAATCTGTTATGAAATATAAGGTTTCAGCGAAACTCTATTCTCGACTCAGAATTGAAGCAAATATTTGAAGAATATTCAGTAAATTCAGTGACTGTTGCGCTTTCCTTTCAATTTTGTTGTTCGCATGCGTTTTGTTGAGCACAACATTCAATTGATTGAATTATGAAATAACCCGCAATTCCTTTGAGACAAACTAACACTCAATTCAGCCCTTAATTTATTCAAATTGATTAAGCAATTGGTTTACAATTTAATCGATTAGTTTATGAAACAATAATATTAGCAAATATTTTGAATAAAAACTAATAGTTTAATTATTTATAAACTATTGATCGAAGAAATGTTCATTAATTTCCTAATTTCAGTGCTCTATAGTATAGAGTCTATACCTTTTCATTTCCTTATTGTTTAATTGATTTTTGCTAATTATTTAAATAAATACAAAAATATTTTTCAATTTTTTTTATAGAATTATTGAGTGAAATCTAAGAATTTGAAATAAATTGAAGATCTGATCCACAAATTTTTAGAGCCTAACCTTAAACTCTTTTTTAATACTAAACAAGTCTTAAATCACTCCTGAATTTATAAAGTAAACATAGAATACCCATTAAAACCACTTATTTATAAATATTCACAAAAATTCATTTCTTGATTAATGACTTATTATAAGTTAAATCTAAACTCTTTTATTCTTTAAATAAATTTTAAGTTTTATAAACATTAGGACCGGATATGTCAGGAATGAGAGAAAACAGTGAAACAAAATTTAGTTTTAAAATATTTTAATATAATTCAAAAATACTTATATTTAATTAACGCATCGATTAATTAACAAAATTTTATGATAATTTGAAAACCCTTTGAAAATAAATAATTGGGTTTCACCAAAAATAACTATATTAGAACTCTAGTGTTCTAGAAATCTAAACTTGGTAGATTGCATGGCACCTTTCTTTGTGTACTTTAATCATATTTCTATATAAAATATTTTTATATCGAAAATTTGTTTTAAAAATTTAGTTATAAAAGTGTTTTAATAATAGAATTAAATTATAGAGAAATTGAAATAAAGTTTAATTTAATGTTATTTAATGAGAGTTTATGTCAAGAGTCCCATTCGGTTAAGTCTTCGTAAAGGTTTTAACTTTTCTTTTGGCTGTCGTTTAGATAAGATTCTGTCGGGTTTTACATTTGGGTCCTTAGGTTTTAAAGATTCCTCGTATTCTTTTTGATCAACAAATTCAGGTTTGGTTTGAGACACATTTGGGTATTCATATTTAACGCGAAGTCTTTCCAATAAAGTCATTCCTCTATAGATATCTCCGTATTTCCTTTGAGGCAAATCAACTTTTTGTAAATCCTTTTTATGTTTGAGTTGTATCCATGGATGGCATTTGATTCCTCTTATTGTGATTCGAGTATTGAAATCAATATTTAATATATTTTTCATCAAATTTAAGAGCGGTTTGTCTTCGGAAATGATTTGTGGATACTTTAGATTATTATAAGAATTCTTATCTAAAACATCCTCTCCTTTATTAAAGAACGGATATCCACCAGAAATCATTCTGAAGAGGACGACCCCCGCCGACCAAATATCAAATTTACTTCCGCTGTAACCGTCGTCTAAAATCTCCGGCGGCTGATATAGTATTGTTCCCTCGTATCCACTAATTATGTCCTCTTCTGCGAACAAATCCAATATATGACAACAACCGAAGTCAGCGATTTTTATGACATTCGAGTTATCGATGAGAAGATTATCTTCTTTAATGTCGCGATGGTATATACTCTTTGAGTGAATATATTTTAAGCCATTAATTAATTGACAGAAATAGTGGTGTGTCTGCCATTTGGGAAGTCTTCCATTGGGAGCACAGTCTAAGATTTCTGAAAGGACTCCAACACAATATTCCATAAAAATATAGATCTTATTCTTTGTTGAAAACGTGTCAATCATTTTCATAACATTTTTATGGTTTAATTTGGAAATAATTTTCATCTCTTTTTCGATATTTCTCTTAACATTTGGCTGTCGTTTAAATCTTTCGATTTTTATTATTTTGACGGCATATC
>JAQFZM010002669.1:0-12896 GCA_034695785.1 Galumna obvia | reverse complement strand
AAGATATGGGAGACAACAAAATCTATGTATCATATAAAGTATTTAAATCTATATCTTGTTTCACTAATGAAGAAATAAATAAAATATTTTGATTAAATTAAATTAAAACAAATAAAGTTTTATTATTTAATAAAGTTTCATTTAAATGAAAATTGTTTTGGATTTAATAATTTGTATTCATTTTATTTGACATTAAAAAATTAAAAAATAAATAAATTTGAAATGTTTTTTCAAATATTAATTAAAATAAAAATATTAACAAAAATGAATTTGTATATGATATAAATGTAAATAAAACTGGAAACAAAACGTTATTTAAAAGGGAAACAAATCAAAGATAGAAATTTCTAATAAGCAACGAAAACACTCCGTAATTTAAACTAACTATCAATAAAAAATATAAACTCGTTTAGAAAACATAATAAAATCTGTTTTCTGGCCAATCAGAAAGGCTATCAGTTACCGAAAGGATGGACAGCACTATACTTAACAGTGTTTCCTTCCGACACTTGATGTGAAAAAATTGTATATTTTGTTTAGAGTTCAAAAACTATATATAAAATTTTGGATTTAATTTAAATTTTAAGAGAAATTTTTAAAACAATTTTGGAAGAAGAAACTTTTTTTTAAATTATTTCAATAATAATTCTAAATATTTTTATACTTCAATTTATAAAAATAAAATTAATAAGCTTATAATTATATCAGGGATGGCCAAAGAACTCAACTCCAGGAGGGGGTGGTAGTGGGTATTTTGGGAAAAATTCCAGGGGGTTATTAGGGTAGGGTATTTTTCAAAAACCTCAAAATAGTCCATTTATGCGCTATTTTGCTTTTTAATGCTATTTTAGGTTATTTAAAGGTTATTAAGGGATATAATTGTCAATTTTACAAGATACCTCACTCAGGTAGCAATATGTCGTTTATTTTTTACTAAAAATTGGATTTTTTTGAGTAAAAATTGCTACAAAATATCGTTAATTATGATGAGAAAATGAAGTTTAAACGATTATAAGCGTAAAATATTGTCTAAATTACTCATTTTATTTAGAATTTTGCAAATTTTTTCTGAAATTTATAAAAATTAGGAACCGGGGCTTCGCGCCGGCCCAATTTTTCTAGGGGGGTTCCCTGAGCTCATTTTTCCCAGGGAAGGGGGGTATTTTGCCAAGTTTGCTGCTCCAGGGGGGTATTTTGAAATACCCCCCTATTGGCCATCCCTGATTATATATAAAAAATATGCTTAAATCTCGTGCTAGGGGTTAAATTTAAATTTTTTTAAAAAAGAATAGAATGTTATCTCTGATATCAATTTTGTTTATTCTGTGCTCATCGATTAACTGTAGACCAAAAGAATTGGAATCAGCGACAGTGAGTGACAACGTTGTGCACTACGCGTGCGGTCGTCTCTGTGACAAACCAGACATCGATGCAATTACTTCACTCAATGTAGACACCGATCAACAGTTTTTGGTAACTATAGTAAGGGATGGCCTTTGCTCCTGGATTTTGGATATGAATGTCCCCAAACAGAACTATGATTTGGGACGAAGACATCACTACAAATATGATGTGGTTGAGGGTCTCTACACTATTTTCGATGATCCCACCTCTAGTGACAAATTCAATGTGACCGCACTCTTTACCAGTGGAATGGTTTACGAAACCTGGAGGAGTATCAATGGCTTTATAAAAAAGGACTCGGATGGACCCCTTCCACTAAGAGGTCTCAGATACAATATGCAACAAAGAATAGACGCAACTTATGGATGGCAACCCAACTCTCAATCTAGAATTCTTCGGGTCATTCAAAGCGATTTGTATTACAGTTTTGATTTGAAAACTAAAAAACACATCTCTGGGCCGGACTCTCTCGCAAAGGATTTCTCATATAATTTCAAGAAATTTGGAAAAATAAATGGAGTGTTCACTCGTGGATATGACATCTACTTCTTTAGTCGCAAATATTATTATATTTGGAGATCAACGGATGGAAAGACTGGTGTTCTCAGCAAAAGGTTAAGTGTCTTAAATGACTTCTATAAATGCAGGACACGATTTACGGTTCCTAAAACTGCAACGACTCTTAAGAATCTTAAAAAATCTAAGAATCCTAAGAATATTAAGAAATCTAGAATTGGTTCCACTCCTTTTACTATAGAATATTATGGAATCCCTCCAGAGATTACGGCTAAGACTGATATAGATTTGGACAGTCCTGAAGAACCCAACACTGAATTAAAGTCTTTTTCTTCTGATAATAACGAAGAGTCACAAACGGATGAAAACATCATTTGGACAAAAGGTGTCATAAATAGTGAAGACAGTGATGTGAGTGAGACTCAAGAATTGTTTGATTCTCCAGAAATCAATGACGAAGACTACATCAATGATATGGTAGCCATCAATACCAAGAGTGACATCAATATAGAGAATGACATCAATACCGATACTAAGAGTATAACTACAGCAATGATTAGAAAAATTGATGGCCAAGTTACAAATGTAGGCAAAGAGAGGGCTTTGGGAGACAACAATATTAATAGCGGTACCGATCATAAAGTTGTGCTGACATACAAACTATGGATAATAACTTTGCTTTTAATCTATAGATCTGTTCGCAAATAATTACTTTTTTTAAGACACTTTTAGGCGAAAAAAATTCATTTAAAATACATTTATTACAACTTTTAATGAAAAAACAATAAAAAGTATAAAATTGTTCTTTTTTTGGGAAATAATTATTTTAAATCGAGAAAAAGATCAGATATTGAACACCACTAATGATAAATAGCACTAATTTTTAAAGTCATTAAAGATATTCTCAAAAACTCCAATAATTATGCGAATTAACTAAATTTAGTCCTGATCAATATTTAAGTTAAGAATAATCTTTACTTATATTTTTCAATCATTGGTCTAAAATTAGAGTAAGATTATCTAGGTTATTAATTCCATTTGATTGACTTTTTTTTAAGTTTAAAAATAAAAAATGTTTCACTACTTTCTTGATATTAAAATTCATATTAAAATATGCGTAAAGAATGGGTTTAAGCATTGAATTGATATTAAATAACCAAATGGTGATATCAAAACCAAGAGATGTGAAAAGAGATGAAAATACTAAACAATTTGAAGAAAACACAGATTATATGCAAATGTTATAATAAAATCAGTTTTGACTACTTTTTTTGTTTCTTACTTAGGGTTCAATTGTTTTCATTTGTAACTTCTTTTCTTTGAATTCGTTGTCTGAAAAAAATGTTTTCCATTTCAGTTGAATTCGAAATAATTTCATTAGATTTCACTCATTTCTTATAATTTTTATCAGAAATGCTTTCGATTTCTAAATGATCAAGATAATTTTAATCATTTATATATAAGTAGTATTTTAATCATTACCTGATATACATAAATACAATATAATTATTAATGTGACGTGTATTACAAATATAATGAGCAAGTATAACATTTCAAGTATAGAGTAAATTATTCGGTTGACAAACACTTCTTTTTATTGGGGATAAACAGTTTTGATAGTCGTCTCTTAATTCCATTATTTCAACCATTGAGTTAAAGAGTGCTGACACACAACAAATACAAATCATTGACAAAATATATCTCTTTCTTTTATTCAACTCTTGTGACCGAAAGATAGCGATCTATAGGTATGAATACCTAATGAAATACTTAGGCAACGGTCAGTAATTTGGCGAAACATTACGAAAATGTCACAAAACAATTAATAATAAGTTTACTATAATATTAGTAATATTGTATAGACATTACAGATATTAGAATAATTGCAATCATAATATCTGTAACAAATAACGAGAAAATTAAATAATTTCAACGTATTCTTAGTTTTGGAATTTTATTATTGAAATCATTAACAGAAAGACCGGAGAAGAGCTTAAATTATATTTTAAAATATCGGTTAAACACAATTAGAAAATGAACTAAAAAGGCTTTAAAGTTAGTTAACAGAGTTTTACATTTAATTAAAACAAAACAGAAAATTAACAAAATATAGTTTCAAATCTAATTTTAATCACAATTTAATGTTTTATTTAAAGTGAATATAACTTATAATAAGTCTCTTAATTCACAATTAAACAAATAAATGACAAAAAAAGTTTAGAATTTAATAAAAAATTAGCTCAAAGTAATACAATCAGATAATGAATTACTTTAAAAAACAATTATTTTTTGAGTTTTAATTAAATTTATATACATTTTTAAATGTCTATTATTCTATTTTATTTAGAAGACTCTCATTAGAGGATATTGAATAGACTATCAATTATTGGTTTAAACATTTTGCAATAAACAATTGAAGTTTGAAAATAGGAAACTTCTTTTTTGGTAAAAATGTGTTTAATAATAACATTAAACTCAATTTGTAAGAATTTAAAATTAAATAGTTTATCACAAAATATAATTTTATAAATGAATATAAATTAAATTTAAATCTTATCAAAGATTTTTATTTAAATTGTTTTAATCATAATTTGTAAATAATTGTAAATAATTGTAAATAAAAAAAGAATTCTATTTAATGAAGAGATAGAAATGTGAACAACAAAACAATGTTTCAATAAATTAAAATAAATAGATAAATAAAAGTATACTACTTATTTCATAGAAAATAAATACTTGTTTAGTAAAAAAAAATAAACTAGACAATAATTTACTTTAAATGAGACAAAATTCAGTCATTTAGTTATACTAATGACAACACAAATAGTTTGTCAAAAAATTAAGAACAATTCATTTGAGTCATCGATAATATCTGAAGTAACACTTTTATTGTTTTTATTCAGTAATTATTGGGCATAAAAGAGGTTATATTAGCGATTCCTTAAGTTATTCTAAGTTTGCATAAAAATAAAAATTCATTTAATGCTTTCCTGAAATCGAAATATCGATTAAAACAACCGAAAAGTATTGGAATAAACATTGAATTTATATAAATTAACCAAAAAGTCATGTCATAACCAAAGTTTGTATACTTATATTCAACAAAGTTTTGAAATGTTCTAAAAATTTTGAAAATATGAAACGGAATAAAACACAATATATATCCAACAGTTATTATAAATAGAGTCTTGGTTATTCTCACTTCGTGTCGAATTGTTTTCATTTTGAATTCAATTTCTTTGGATCCGTTCTCTGAAGAAGTATTTTCCACTTCAGCAGAGTTTGAATTTGAGACGTTTTCTTCATTTATCACTGATTTCTTGTAAATATTATAATTTATGAGAAATTTTTTCGATTTCTAAATCAATAAATAAATATTAATTAAAATAATTTAAATAAATAATTATTTCAATATAAGAGATATAATCACCAGATAAATGGCCAAGTACAATATAATAATAGAAGAGATGGGTAATACAAATGTTATCATCAAATCGAATAATACAAAAAAGAGTAAAGTACTCGACAAACAAAACTCTGATTTTGTTCGTAACAAATGGTTTGGGTAGTGATCTCTTGAACCCATAATCTCAGTTAATGAACAAATGAGTGCTGACACCCAACTAATGCAAATCATTGTAATTACAAATCTCTTACTTTTTCTCATTGAGTACTCAATTCTTGTAATCGAAAGATAGCGATCGATAGCTATGAATACCATATGAAAAGATGAGGCGCTCGACAACAACTTAATAAACATTACAAAAATGTCACAAAAAATTGAGTTATAAACGGGTTCACTGATGTAGATTATATCAATTATAGTAGCGCTCGGCATAATGAAGAGGGCGACCATCAAATTGATGACACATAACGAGAGAATTAAATAATTTGAACGAATTCTGAGTTCCAGAGTTTTTAATATTGCAATTATTACCAGAATATTAGCGAAAAGGGTTACCATAATTATTGTCATTAAAACACTGATTGACAACAATTGATGAAAAATGAGCCGATCCTTTGATATGTAATCAGAACTTAATTTTGAAGAATCCATATTCAAGTTTTAATACAATTCTCACTTTTATATATCAGAAACTATTAAAAAATACGACACAATTATTACTTTAATTACATTTTTGGTCATTAAATTGATTTTATCAGAATTCAACGGAATAATAGGGGAATAATAGGGAAATGCAATTGAAATACAACTTAGATATATGAGATCAACTCAAACCTTGAGATTATTACTAATTTAATGTTAAAATTTTTTGAAATCATTTATAAAAAAATGAAATTAACATAATTTTATTTTAATTTATTTAATATTTCATACGTTTAAAATATTATTTAATAAATACATTTAAGAGATTTGAATCAATCAATTATAAAAAAATAAATAGAATAATATTGAAATAAAATCATAGTATAATTATTTAAGAATTAAAAAATTTTAAAAATGAACTTGGTTGAGGAATAGTGTTCAGGAATTTAATGGATTTAGGATTTATTTTCAAATGGTTTTACTCAAGAAATTTCTGACTCAGAATGAGAGGACTCGATATTAATATTAACGGCTCCAGAATTTTTTCTAAGTTTAAACAAAATTAAAAATTCATTAAAAGCTAATTTGAAGTGAAAGTAACGATTGAAATATGCGAAGAGAATTGCGTTTAACATTGAATTTATATAAAGTAACCAAATAGTGATATCATAGATAAGATTTGTGTACTTGTATTTAACCATTCCTTTAAATGTAATAATAATATTAGAAATATGAAACGGAAGAAAACATATCATATATGCAATTGTTATAATGGAAAGAGTCTTCGCAACTCTTACTTCGCGTCGAATTGTTTTCATTTTCAAATTAATTTCTTTGGATCCGTTGTCTGAAGAACTGTTTTCCACTTCAGAAGAGTTTGAAATTGGGGTCATTTGTTGAGATTTTATTGAATTTTTGTAATTATGATATCTTACAAGAAATGCTTTCGATTTCTAAATCAATAAAATTATAAAATTTAATAATAATTTACATTAAATTTTAATTAAAACATTATTTAAATAGACAAATTACCTTGTATACCCCCAAATATAATATGATCATAAATGTGAAGGGTATGAATCTCATGACTAAATAGAATATTCCGGTGGAGAGTAAAGTACTCGACATACAAAAGCCATTCTTTGTTCGTAATAAATGGTTTTTGTAGGGATCCCTCCAACCAATAATCTCAGTCAATGAACATAAAATAGAGATGAGCCAACTCATCAAAATCATTGTTAGTACATATCTTTTGTCTTTACTCATCGAATATTCAATTCTTGTGATCGAAAGATAGCGGTCAACGGCTATGAATAACATATGAAAAGCTGAGGCACCGGTCAGTAATTTGACGAACATTACAAATATATCACAAAACACAGGATTATAAACGGGTCGACTGAAATACATGATGTCAATGACTGTAGCCGTTGGCATAAGAATTAGTGCGACCATAATATCGACGACACATAACGACAAAATTAAATAATTTGAACGAATTCTTAGTTTTTGAGTCTTTATTATTGCAATTATTATTAGAATATTAACGAAAAGTGTTACTATAATTATTGATAATAAGACACTTATTGATGAAATTTGATGAAAAATGAGCCGATCCTTTGAAATGCATTCAGAACCTGAATTTGAAGAATTCATTCTTTCAGTATTTGATATAATTGTGATTTTACTTAATTTATATATCATTAGTTTATAGGAATATAATCGGTAACTCTTTTTACGTCATTATAAAAATTATATGAATCATATCAACAGTCGTTAACAAGAAATGTATGGGAAATACAATTGTATTTTGCGGTCAAAAAACTTCAAATTTTCAATTTTGAAAAATATTAAACTAAATAATTGCTTTTATATGCATATTGTAGTTATTCTATGATTTCAAATATTTAAATTAATCATAAACACATCAATTAATCTAGTTTAAAACTAAGATAATAATCAATTTCTATCAATTTTTGTTGCTTTAAGAACTTTCAATTATTGATTTATTGGCAAGGTGCTCTATCACATAAATATATGCCTATAGCATGAACCTCATGCTTTTGGTCCTATTCTATGAATATCAATAATTTTAATATTTTTGAGATTTTGCTTGATAAATTGTTTTATATGTTAAAATATTTTAAGAATTATTTTAAACATTTATTCCAATAAATAATTTTATTAAAATCTTATTAAAACAAATATTAAAATAATAATAAAATTTGTGTTTAACTTATTTTTCTCATTTGAGTCACAATTTTTCTAATTTGACCCAAACTTTCAATAAAATCATAAAATGCTTTCTTAAAATTAAAATATCGATTAAAATATGAATAAAGAATAGGATTAAGCATTGAATTGATATAAACCAACCAAACGATTATATCAAAGCAAAGAGTTGTGTAATGAAATATTCCTTTTATTGAAGTGAAGACATTGAGAATATTAATCGGAAGAAAGCAAAGGATATAAACAAATGTTATTATAGAAAGAGTCTTGGCTACTCTCACTTCTCTTCGAATTGTTTTCATTTTGAATTCAATTTCTTTGGATCCGTTGTCTGAAGAAATATTAACCACTTCTGATGAGCTCTCACTTAATACTTCCTTTTTGATTGAATTTCTACAATTTTCATATTTTACTAGAAATGTCTTTGATTTCTAAATGATCAAGTTTAATATTATTAATTATCAAAATGAAAAAGTATCTTAAAACATGTACCTGATAAATCAATATATATAATATAATCATAAAAGTGATGGGTAATATAAAAAGGTCATCATATAAAAAATTCCGGCCGAAAGTAAATTACTTGATATACAGGACCCCCTTTTTATATTCAACAAATATTTTTGTTGGTCTCTCCAACCCATTATTGGAGTCATTGAGTTAAAGAGTGCTGACATCCAACAAAAACAAATCATTGCCAAAACATATCTCTTTCTTTTACTCATTGAGTACTCAATTCTTGTGATCGAAAGATAGCGATCGATAGCTATGAATACCAAATGAAAAGCTGAAACACTCGTCAATAATCTAATAACAGTGGAATAAATATCACAAAATAATGGACTAAAACCGGGTCGACTTAAATATATTATATCAATGATAGCACTGGTAGGCATAAGAATGATTGCAACCAATAAATCGGTTATACATAACGAGAAAATTAAATAATTTGAACGAATTCTGAGTTTTGGAGTCTTTATTATTGAAATCATTACTAAAATATTAGCGAAAAGCGTTACTATAATTATTGATAATAAGACAAACATTGAAAGAATTTGATGGAAAACGATCTGATCTTTTGTGACACAATCAGAACATGATTTCGAGGAATTCATATTTAAATATTAACTCAACAATAGATATGAGTAGAATATATAGTTGTGCTTAAAATTCTAGTTAAAAATAGTAAAATGTTTTATATAATTCTATTTATGGTCTTTAATATTGATATTTATCTGTTGTTCATAAGAATAATATAAATTCAAAGGAAATTAGTCACAAATTTTAAATTACACTTAAATTTAAAATAATTAATATATAACTTATATACACATTAATATTACTTATATTTTATTCAAAAATAATGTTTGTAACATTAAATATAGATGTACTAGTATGTTTATGAGTAACATTACGTAGGGTTCAATACTTTATGACTGAATTATTCTGATTTTATACAAAATTAAAAATTCGTTTAAAGAATTATTTAGACTTAAATATTGATAAAAATAAGCGAAAATAAATTGATTAATCATTGAGCGAATATAAAATAACTAAATACAAATATTTTTATCAATATAATATTTTTGAATACTTTCCAAATAGAATAAAGAAATAAAATATTAATGGGAAGAAAGCATAGAATATAAGTAAATGTTATTATAGAGAAAATTTTCACCGCTTTTACTTCCCTTCTAATGGTTCCCATTTTAATCTCTTCTGCATTGGATTCATTGTCTTCTATTATTGAAGAATTTTCACTAAAAGTGTTTCTCATTTTTCCCTTTTTTAACAGTTTTGCGGTAAATAAAAGAAAATTCTTTGATTTCTGAAATTGATATTTAACTTTAAATTAAAAATTCTTGATTTAATTACCTTGTATATTCCAATAATTTGATATTTTTTTCTGAATAACAAAACAAATAATTTTCTCCGACTTTAAAATTCATTCATTTATTTATAAGTTCTAATATTATTTGAAAAAAATATAAATAAAAATCTATAATTTTAAAACTTAGACATTTGTTTTGAAATAAATAAATTTATATTATAACCAAGTTCAAAGTAATTTATTAGTTCTAATATTTTAGACATAGAACTGAGAGGCACAAACAATTATTTGATCAAGTATAAAAGTACATAAAATACATAACAAATGATATTCTTTAAAAAAATTATAGAATTATTCAAACATTGAATTTAAAGAAAAAGATTACACTTTTGTAAATTATGCAACACATAAACATGATAAATGATAAGTATATAATTTAACTTGATAACTATAAACAATAAAACTGAGTCTTACGCCATACTTATTATTGAATCTATAATAAGAAATTTGTCACTAATTTAGAAGATTTATCATCGAAATAATCAGCAAAAGATTAAAAATTAAAGAAAAGTTTAGAATATATTTATTTATAAAATTTGTAATAATTAGAGTAATTACAATAATAATATTTATAACTTATAAGATGTGTCAGATCATTTTAAAATATTTTTACTCAGTTTTAATTTTGCATAAAATTAATAATTCATTTACAGTATTCGCAAAATTAAAATATTGATTAAAGTAAGCAAAAAGTAAGGGATTAATCATTGAATTAGTATAAACTAACCAGATACAAATATCCTTGACAAGTGTAATAAGTTTAAATGATTTCCCTGAAAGGGTCACATAAACAGTTAAAATATTAATGGGGAGAAAACATAGGATATAAGCCAAGGTTATAATAGCAAGAATTTTTGCGACTTTCACTTCCCGTCGAATTGTTTTCATTTGAATGTCTTCTTCATTGTCTGATCGAATGCTTTCCATTTCTATAGAATTACCACTAAAAGTATCTCTCATTTGAATCTCTCCTTTTTTAATAGTTTTGCGATAAATATTGTATTTTATAAGAAATTCTTTTGATTTCTGTTATTTTAAATTAATATTTATATTAAAATAAATATTTGGATTAGTATTTAATAATTTACCTTGTATATTCCAATGTATAGTACAATCATTAAAGTAATCGGAATGAAAACAACGGCCAATAGATTGAGAATATCACTGAAATTATTTTTACGCGAAGAACAAATACCACTCTTAAGTAGAGTTAAAAACCTCTTATAATCTCTTTGACCGATAAATGTAGTGAATGAGAGTAAAAGTGCTGACACCCAACAAATGCAAATCATTGCGAAGACATATCGCCTTTTTTTACTCATTGAATACTTAATTCTTGTGATCGAAAGATAGCGATCTATTGCTATGAATACCAAATGAAAACCTGAAGCACTCGTCAATAATCTAATAATCGTGGAATAAATATCACAAAACAATGGGTGATAACCCGGTTGACTAAAATAAATAATATTAATAATAGCATTAATCGGCATAAGAATGAGTCCAACCAATAGATCGGTTACACATAACGACAAAATTAAATAATTTGAACGAATTCTGAGTTTTGGAGTCTTTATTATTGCAATCATTACTAAAATATTAGCGAAAAGCGTTACTATAATTATTGATAATAAGACAAACATTGAAAGAATTTGATGGAAAACGATCTGATCTTTTGTGACACAATCAGAACATGATTTCGAGGAATTCATATTTAAATATTAACTCAACAATAGATATGAATAGAATACATAGAATTAAAATAGAATATAAATTTTTGTTTAAAATATTCGTAAAATGTTTTATATAATTCTATTTATGGTCTTTAAAATTGATTTTTATCTGTTGTTCATAAAAATTATAGAAATTCAAAGGAAATGTATTAGTCATACAAATTTTTAATTACACACAAATTAAATATAATTAATAGTATAACTTATATACGCATTAATATTACTTATACTTTATTCAAAATAATGTTTATAAATTATAACATTAAATATAGATGTACTAGTATGTTTATGAGTAACATTACATTGGGTTCAATACTTTATGACTGAATTCTTCAGTTTTTATACAAAATTTAAAAAAATTTAAATTCGTTAAAAAAATTATTTATACTTAAATAATGAGTAAAATCAAATATTTAAATTAGTTATAAACACATTATTTAATTTTAAAAATTGTTAGGATTTCTTACTTTTTTCCACAACTCATTTGTTTACATTTGACATTATTTAATCTAGTTAAAAACTAGGATAATAATCAATTTGAATCAATTTTCGTTACTTCACAGAACTTTTAATTATTGATTTATTGGCAAGGTGCTCTATCACATAAATGTATGCTCATAGTATGGGTATCATACTTTTGGTCCTATTCTTTGAATATCAATAATTTTCGTATTTTTTGAGTTTTTGCTTGATAAATTGTTTTATATGTTAAAATATTGTAATAATTATTTTAAACATTTATTGCAATAATTAATAATTTTATTAAAATATGATTAAAACAAATATTAAAATAATAATAAAATTTGTGTTTAACTTATTTTTCTCATTTGAGTCACAATTTTTCTAATTTGACCCAAACTTTCAATAAAATCATAAAATGCTTTCTTAAAATTAAAATATCGATTAAAATATGAATAAAGAATAGGATTAAGCATTGAATTGATATAAACCAACCAAACGATTATATCAAAGCAAAGAGTTGTGTAATGAAATATTCCTTTTATTGAAGTGAAGACATTGAGAATATTAATCGGAAGAAAGCAAAGGATATAAACAAATGTTATTATAGAAA
>JAQFZM010002668.1:0-12899 GCA_034695785.1 Galumna obvia | reverse complement strand
ACTCCATTATACAATCGTCTAGGCCCTATCAATTTAGTACTTGATCATTTTAATCACAATTATATTAATTTATTAATTATATTTATAATCTGTATATCAATGCTTAATAATGATATTAATATTATTAAATTTTTACTAAATAATTTAACAAGGTATAAAATAATAACTTACTGATTACAAATTGATTATACCTTGCTAAATTATTATCCATTCTATAATTGATTTGAGGGATATTTTAATATTAAAATAATAAATAAAACACTTTTTAGAATCAATTTTTATTCATTAATCCATTCATCAAATTCTCATTTAAAGTAATAATAGTTATAATAATTGCAAAACAATTATAGAGAAAAAACAGTTTAAATTACAATATATTTATATTGAAATTCCTTAATGTCTTTCCACACATTTTTTGTTTAATTATATATAATAATTAATACCCGAAACAAAGCATTTCTTACACAAAGTTTTTTCTCTTCAAATCTTTTCTCAATATAAGAGCCATTTCTAAACATTTCAGTATTTCCTTCGATTAGTAATAAAAAAAGATTTCATCCGAATAATAATCAAAACAATTGCTTTTGTCTTTTGTTTCCATTCAATAGAGGAAATTGCTTTTGTAAGACGTGGACAGGGGGTACAGTAATGTCCATAACAATAGACCCCCCGAACCGATAATTCAAAAGAAATTTATAGTTTATTTTTTTAAGAAATATTTTTGAAATATTCTTTCAAAACAAATAAATTGAAAGAAAGAGAAAAAACTTGTTTTTCAAATATAAAACACCGTTTTGTTAATGAATTAAATTCATAATCAATTGGTTTTATTTAAATACCGTATTTCCTGGCATTTAATGCCATCAACACACCAATACATATAACTAAGCACATACTAACCAAGATCAATATTCAAAGTCCTCTCATAGCTCAATACAAGTTCCTCTTAGAATTAAGCAAGGTAATTTAAGCTCACAATAATTCTGCAAACAAACTAAAAAAGAACATTCATTGACATCAATACCAGGAAATATAGTTAAAAACAATTTGAACCAAGATACAAAGAATACATTTAAAAGTAAAAATTGAAAAATAAAATTAAATTAAAACATATTTTTCAAAAAATTCAAAAAAAAAACGATTCACTTCTCTCGGAGAAAATGTATTTCCACTTTTGTAAAATGAAACAACACTTTGCGCTTTAGCTTTACTTTTAAATTAACCAGTTAACTTATTACACAAATAATAATTATCTTTGAGCAAGACTCTTTTTGAAAGAGGTACTTTTTTTATTTGCACTCAAATAATAATTACCATAACAATCATAACCCATCTCTAAATATTAATAATTTTTGTTTATCTCTCACTTCTCTTCAATCAAATTATCAATTTTTTTCTCAATAATAAACATCACATTTCAGTTTGACTTTCGAATCATTAATAATAATTAATAATTAATGTAATAATAATAATAATTATAATCATAATTAAAGAATAATAATAATAAACTTAAAAAAAGAAAAAGAATTACATTAAATAAATGTAAAAATAAAGTATTATTTGAATCAATAGGTTTGAACTGAAAATAAATTTAGTGTTTGTTTTGAAAAAAAATTATTAAATAAAAACTAATAAATGAATAAAAATCTAAATTAAATGAAATTATAATTTTTCTGAAGCTTTTTATGCAAAAATTAATTTACCCGTAAATAATTAAAAAAAATACCTAGATATAAATAATTGATTAAAATTTTAAATAATAATTATAGAAAAAAATCATATCATAAGCACTTATAGATTAAAAAGATATTTATATATCAATTTATATCCACAATGGGTTTGTATTTAAACAAGATAAAATTTCGAATTAAGCCACAAAAGTTTTATAACAATTTTTGTTTTTTTCTTCAAATCTTAATTTTTTACAACATTTAGAGGAAAGGGTTTTGAAAGAAAGTTGTTTTGATTTCAATATTTTCAATGAATTATTCATTTCCAGAGGCTATTCTGAGTCGTGGGCTCGATATTAGCCGAACCATAAGCTGTGTATTACTAAACAGTGATTATGTTTTCTGCAATTCATTGGAATTTCCATCAGAAAGTCTAAGACCGGGTAAAGTAATAGGAATTTATATCGAGATAACTGGAAATTCCAATGAATAGTCCCTACCTTTAGGCCTATTCCTCATTCAAAAAACCCTTTACTCTCTGCCCTAAAAGCAAATGATGTTATAAATGGCAGTTATTTTAATTTAATGTAAAAAATGTTAAAAATTATATATATTTTGAGTAAATATTTCGCGCATTGAATAGAAAAAATGCAATTCTTATGAAAAATGGCGAAAAACACTCCCAAATAGTTTTAACTTTAAGTCTTAATTAGATTAAGATTTGATTAGACAATGAAGTGTTGATTATATTATATAAAGAGTAGTTTTTAGTCATAAAAAAACGCTATAATTAAGTACTTTTGTGGCCCAACTCTGACGCAAAAAACGCTCGCAATTAGTCTTTAAGAGTTTGTTTTTATAGTAAATAAAGAAAAGGAGTTTTGTTTGTATTTCATAATTGAATTGAAAGATAAATATTTTTATAACCAATTATTGGTTATTAAAGTTTTGTTTAATACAGTCATACCTCTTAATAGGAGACAACCTTTCAATAGATAACCTCTTAATAGAGTAGACCCTTAAGAAGGAGACCTCTCTTGAAGTCAATAGACTTTAATTTAAATTAAATTAAAACACTTTTTATTCCATTTAAATGGGAAACACTTTAAGAAACGGATGTTTTCTTTTGTTTTACTCTCGTATTCAGAGGTTTGACTGTATTTATCGCCAAATATTTTGAGAAAAACTTTTAAATTTGTATTTTAAATGTTTATCCGATTTTAAACCATTGATTAAATTCGTGAATATCTTTAGAATTCCCGACAAAAAAGATTAGAGAAAAAGTTTTCTGAGAAGTTTTAAAAACCTATCGAATAGTTATAATAATTAGTTATTAATTAATAATAATTTATAGTTAAAAGTCTGGAAATGTTTTCCTAAGAATAAAGACTTTTAGTTAACGAATGATTAAAAACAAAATTATTTGATTTTAAAGCTTAAGAACCCATTCCTCCAGAGATAAGAGAGGAAGAGCTGATTATCGCTGACAGATCTGAATGCGATTATTGCCGAAGTCGACAACAACTAAAAGGTTGTCCACAACGGACAGACCTGAGGGCCGGTCCAAAGACATGATCTCTTCGCCCAAATAGTCAAAGCTTTGAGTCGCAGAATTCCAGATCGAAATCCTATTGTTTCGCGAATCGGCACAGAATATGGATGTGGCGCCAGAGCTGACCACTCCCTGCGGCCGTAAGAACTCACCCCAAGCGCTGCCCTCACCGAAGCCTATGTACTTCGGAGTGATGTCTTCTTTGCTATTATTTGATGTCTTGTCTATTATGAGGAGTCGATGTTTATTGAAGTCTGAGATAACAAACTTATCGCTCGATATGAATGAAACGCCTCGAGGGCTGTCCAATGGTTGGCCGCAATGCCATAAATATTGGCCGTAAGGAGTGAACAGTTGTACGCGACGGTTACGGGTGTCCGACACTAGGATTTGTGAAGTCTGAGCACAAGAATCTATATCCCAGGGGTAGCAGAATTGTCCCGGACGAGAACCCTTCTCACCAAACTTGAAGAGGTATGAGCCAGAAATGTCGAATACCTGTGCAGTTATTGATTTATTGTCAAACATATTGACAATCATTTGTTGTGTCCACTCATACCTGTATTCGATGGTTGTCTTTATCAGCAACAATGATGTGTCCGAGAGTCACATTAATGGCAATACCGGCGGGTCTGTCGAACTGTCCGGGACGAGTGCCGGGACCCGACCCGAACACATGAACCACATTCAATGAGACATCACTGTTGGAGGTGTTTGAGCCACCGCTGGAGCTCCCGTTCATACTGTGAGCACCTAAACTTGTGCCGAAGCCATTACTGGACGTAACCGTTGAACTCTGGGCACCGGAACTGTTTTTAAGGCTAAGTTTGAGCAATTGGATCCGGTTATTGCTTCGGTCGGCCACTGCTATCAAATACTCTTTGTTAGAGGATTGGGTTCCGCTCTGTTCATAACTGATCTCTTTGTTGGGTAGTCTGACAATGGAGACACCCCACGGACGACAGAACTGACCCACTTGTGAACCCTCACTACCGAATGTGGCGATACGTTTCCAGGCATTACGAGTCCTCTGGTTTACTATATTCACCAGAAAAGGACTCCCAGTAATGGTCATACCGTTGACAGACACTGATATATGGACCTGACCAAGTTTAAGGCCACGAGGAATGGTGTAAGTGACGGTATATTTGCCATTGTTGTGGTCCAACAGTGAGTGAGGTATTGTTACAGAACCAGAAATACTTGTGGCGTCGGTCACCACTATATCAATGTCCAGATGTTCGCCACCTTTCGATTAGAGGAACCGTTAATTAATATTTAACTCAAAATTTGAATTTTGTATCAAAAAGTCTTGAGATATCAAAGAAATCACTAAATTTAGGGAATTTAGCCGCTAATATGAATTTACCCTAAGATTCTCTAAGAAAAATCCCTAAATCCTTTTAATAGTATTTGAGAGCCATCTCTCGACAAAACACATACCAATGAGAAGTTCTTCGTTAAAGCAGTTCCTTGTGGTGATAGTAAAACAAGTGGCCTCTCCTTCGATGGCCATTTCAACGCCATCTCCATTAGCAGAGCAGTGGACGGCCAACGCCGGTGTTGTGAGAAATCCCAAAGTCGTAACCGCTTTATATAAGGCAGAGTCGGGTCGAGTGAAAGTGATTTGAGGCAACGGTAGCGCTACCGAGTCGTCGCTGTGCGCAGCCATAGTCAGCACCGAAGAATAGGTCTGTTTTATGTGTTCCAACTGTTTTAAGAGCTGTTCTTTTCTCATTTGAAGGCCATTCATATGTAACTGAATTGTTGTCTGAATATCGTTAGCAATACTTCGGATCTGAGATTCGAATCTCGACATCAGATTAGCCGAAGAGGAGGACTGAACCGAACAGATGGACGACGCGGGAGACGCCATTGTGTCCAATAGGAACGGCATTGAGGTAGACATGGATTGGGGCGCAGAAGAGACCAGCGATGCGTAATTCGATAGCAACAGATGACTGGCCTCTGTGTCGTCCGACGAATGGCGCGAAGAATGAGATATCAGCGATGATTGAGGTAGTGGTGGCACCAGAGGAGGTATCGCCGAACGACCAGAGCTCAGCCCTAATAACTCATCTATAGATTGATGGCCACCTATTGAGTGGGTGTCGAAGTGCCCCAAATTTAAGAAGTTTACATTAGATTGACTCTGTTGTCGGCCACCCGTCAGACTAAATCCTTGTCCTAATCCCTGGCTGTCGATGATATTGCTCTGATTGGATACAGATGTATGAGTGGTATGAGTTGGTTGACTACCCGTATTGGCTATCAATTCGGACAGAGAGCCGATGGCTGGCAGTGACTGAGTCTGACCCAAATGGGAGACCAAACTATTGTCATTGAGTTGCAGTGCGTCCGAATGAGTGCCCCGAAGGGATGACATCCGTTCCCTTTCCTTTTCTTCAAGTAATAGATTACGGATTAGGTTAAGAATATGCGTCTCGTCGTTAGAGGACATGATTTTCGCAGTTTTTAATGAGTGCTTACTTTAAGTGATTTAGAAATCACTTAACAATTAATGAGTGTTTATGTGCCGATTGAGTGGACAGTCATATAATTAGGCAGTTATTTGTACGAAAGGTTTACCCTTTGATTCAAATTAAATGATAAAAATTTTGTCCAAAAAATCTAATGAATTGATGAGTGCTTTCAGTTATTAAACCGTAAAAGACGTTCAAAGTGTCGACCAATAGATCTGTGATATTAAGCTCTTGTCTATTGAAGTAAATGATGTCACAGATTAGGTCTTGAGTTGTCTTTCGGAAAGTTTTATTCCTTCAGAAAGTGGACACTTCTTGATGTCTTGTCTTATATATCAATAAAGAGGTAGAAATTAAAGGGAAAAAATCAGAGAAATGTCTTAAAAAACGTGACTTTTCTGTAAAAAAAATGATTCAAAAAAACGATGTCTTAAATGTCTAAACGATGGCTATAATTCTGAAGATTCGATGACAATTAGAAGAAGAAGAAGAAGAAGTGCTGTAAAATACCCGCAATTGGTTTCGTTTAATAGAAGAACACAATTGGATTAATAAATGTCTTAATTCTTATTATTCTCTTTTTGTACTGAAGAAGAAATAGATGTTTAAGAAGAGATGGCGAAGAGTCGACAATTGTCTTATGAATAGTAATGGATTTATTACTAATTAATGCTTTTAAATACCAGTAATTATCCGAATTTGTGTTTGAGGTAAGTCTACAACTTCTTTGTTTAACGATTTACCCGATTTATAATTAATGTCAGACCTAATAATTGGATGATATCTTCTGTTACCAATGAAGAAATGGTCAAATGGATGAGTGGTCTGGAGGTGTCTTCTTTGAGGTATTGGTGTTTACAAATAAAACCCGTTTTTATAATTAATATAATGAGTGAGTCTTCACTTGAATAGCATTTGAGTTGAATTAATGGTCGCTTTGTTTTCATCGATTATTAAATGATTTTATAATTAATAATATATTTTACCCGTAGTTTAATGTTTGGCATAAAGATTGACAGTTTAAATCTACTAGTTCATCTCATTCTGGCCATTCCTTTACCGCTCTCTTATGGCCCGGCAATCATTGGCCGCCATATTTACACCAAGAACTTAATGGTAGATGAATTTGGATTCAATATAAATGAATGAATGAATACAGTCTTTAACGAAACGATATTACAAATTAACACATTTTTCACAATAATTACAGTGAATGTAGAAAAAAACACAAAAAAATGAAATGAACAAATGATCTTGCTTGATTGCCCGATCGATTCAATTGAGCATAAGCTAGCCAGGCCAAATGTTGCCCCCGATTATTAGATGGTATACTTATAATTGTGGTGATCTCCTGGTCGGGCATCCATTGGCTCAACCCTTTGTTCATTGAAAATACAGTGAGTTTTTGTTGTTTATTTCAATTCTGCGCATTTCTTTTTTCTTTTTTACTCTTGTTCAATGTCATTGGCTCATTGAACCTTGCTTAGATAATTATAGTGAGGCCTTTAATTTTAAGTAATTGCCAACCGATCATATTCTTGCCTTTTGTGCGCTTTGTAACTAACCGGTTAATTTTAAAATGTTACCTTATTTAATATACAGTTTTATATTTATATCTAGTGTTAGCAAGGTATAGCTTTTTAAAGTTCAGTTTATATGACACTTTTATAAATTTCTTTTATTAGTAATTCTTTACTTTAATTGCGGACATTAATAGCTTTTTTATTCATTGCTAGAATAAAATTTAATTTGTTTTTTTCGGAATGTTCTAGTCTAATTACTTAAATAATTAAGAGAGATCTTGGTGACTGTTGCTGCTACTAATCGATTTGGATAATTAAATTATATTATCATGTTTAAAAACAGGTTAATCAAGATTAGTTACCACTTTTAGTCGAATTTGTGGTAATAAATCTCTAAAAATTGTTATTTTATGAGCAGATTGATTTAAACTTGGTACAATAAAAACCTAAATTATTGTGAAGGTCTCATCACTAAGTCTCTCGGTTGCCATCCCTTGTCTATACCTCTACATTGTTATGGCCTTTAGTTTTTAAAAGTCATGAGACGTCGTTTATGTATTGCTTCTGACGTTTCCGTCAATGATTTTATGATTGCGTTTTGTGTTGACTTACAGCCAACCAAATGAAGGGCTGACACTATTTCGTAAATATCGTTACGAATTGAAAATTTCTTTGAATATTTCATTATTAAAGCGTGAAATTTACTTTGAATTAAATAATTATAAAGAGTAACAAGGTTAATTATTCAAAACCAAATAAGTAAACTAAGAAGTTTTAGATTTAATATATAATAAGAGTTAATAAGAGGAAGAATAATTGAATATTTGTGGTAAATTTGCCTAGATACTTCTATTATAGTCACACCCATTTGTGACTCAACGAGTAGTTGTATTGTTGAGCACAGGTTCTCTCTATAGCAAAGGCAGTGTTACTCTACTGTTGAGCCATATTTATATTGAGTTTTTCTTATTTTAGTTTCGTTTAAATTCATTAAAATTAGTTTTAATTAAGAGATACCGAAACGAAAGTAAAGATCAGAAGTAGTCATGTCTTCAGTTCCGACGGCATCACAACAACAGAACGCCTCCTCTAAACGTCTCCAACAGACTCAGGCACAGGTATGTGACCCCCAATCAATCTGTTATATATGTTTCATGTGAACACAGGTCGATGAAGTGGTCGGTATTATGCGGACTAATGTGGAAAAGGTGTTGGAAAGGGATACTAAACTATCAGAATTGGACGACAGGGCGGACGCCCTCCAACACGGGGCCTCTCAATTTGAACAACAGGCCGGCAAACTTAAACGCAAGTTCTGGTGGAAGAACCTTAAAATGATCTTGATACTTGTGGCCATCGCTATCATTATTTTGATTGTTATTATTGGTAAGACTTTTCTCATATTTTTTGGTCGTTTAGTTTGTGGTTTGTTTTTCATCAATTATTGGTTGACCTCTTCTTTTGATTTTAATAATAATAATTATTGTTTTTATATTAATTTAGATAACAATTTATAAATACAGTCAACACTCGATCTAAGTTCACTCTCGGAGATCAACAAATCTTTAGTCAAAACAAGATTTTGTTTTAAGGATTGCGTATAAAATGAGAGGTCAGGGCTCTCACAAACCACTGACTTTAAACAGAGGTTTGACTTATTGAGAGTTAACCTAAAACGAGTTCAGACTGTATTCATATTTTTAATTAATTTCTCTTTTGATTCATTTGTTGGTTATTTTAATTACTTTTGTGTCGTATTTTTTGAATGACAGGTCTCTCTTCCTCTCCCTTTCTCTCTCTCATTCTCTCTCCCTTTCCCTCTCCTAAACCAGAGTTGAAAACTTTTGGCAATGAATTAATTGTAAGTCGTTTTATTGGATCTGTTCACAAGTGTTGAGGTTTTCCTACAATTTATAAATAGTTCTGAATTTAATATTTCGTATCATTTCTTTGAGTAAAGAGTTTTAGACTTCTCTAGTATTTAATTAAATCGTATTTTGAATGAATTGTCAGTACTTTTATCAGTTGTTTATTGCACTTAACGTCAGTCACTATATTGTACTACATTTACCGAATGAAATGTATTTCTTTTCTTTTCTTTTTCACAAATAAGTCCTTAATCTTTGAAAATTTTCATTATATTTGCGGAAATAAGTGTCCAAATCTAATACCCTATTCCTCCCCCACAGGGGCTAAGAAAACATTTAATTCATTTATCACCTAGCTTAATTTGATTGTTCTCTAAAAGTTATGTTTTCGACTTAAATTTCCTTTATTTTCTCAGAAGTCTTATTATTAACGGGAAATGAAGAAAAACAATTCAGGAAAATAACCTAGCAAGATTTGAATAGTATTTCAATTTTAGGGTAGTTTAGAAGGATTTTACATAATGTGGTAAAAATTATCTAGCAATTATTATGTTTTATGTATGAAATTTCCTTAATTTTATTTTATCGATTAACTAATCGACTATTCTTTTAAAATTAACTTTTATATAAAGTTAACCTGTAAAAAGTATCATGTTAATCTAAATTTTATCTTATATTTTGATTACCTATCAATTAATTCTAGTCATTAATGTCCACAAATATAGTGATTATATATATCTTTTCTAAACATTATTTTCCCAAACATTTAATTATACTTTTTATGGCTCTTTTTAATGCGTAATTCCTTGACTTTAGTATCTAGCTCTATTTATTGACCTTGCTAAATGTTGTGCTCTGTAGAGATAAGAGAAAAATAATTTGATTAATATTTCGAAATACAATTAATTCATTGAATCGTTTAATTAATCGATTTATTGATTCTATTATATAAATCATTATTTTCTTAATACTCATCAAATCAATGACTTTTGAAGAAAAAATGTGCTAATCTATTGATAATACTGTTCTCTCTTATAGCCTGGTTTTCCGATTAATGATCTGTTATTAGAGTTTATACAACAAAAACACAAAAGTGTTCGTCTGTTTAGAAGTGCATAAAATAACTTAATATTTGAGTTTTTAATATAAAAACAAAACCTAAACAAAAGCCGTTTTACAATCGATTCGTTAAAAAAGAAGAAACAAATTCAAAGTTCCCTCAAAACTAAACAATTATTGAAAGGATTTTTTAATCTTTTTATGTTTATATTATATTTAATTCTTTAGCCATAAATTTATTTTTTTAACAAAAATTATATTTGATTTTCCAGTGGCCGCCACTTCCGGAAATTCATAAAAAAGTGATAACACTTTTCATTCAAAATGTGTTAATATTTTTTTGGTATTATTTTTCTGTTTTTATTATTGAGTTTTTACTTTCTTATAATATATGCACGAATTGCACGAATATTTTGCACTTATTTCTTGATATTTCCTAAAGATTTTTGGGTTAATTTACTTATTTTTATATTGAATTAATTGACTAACTTTTCGGTGATTTCATTGAATTTGATTAACATTTGACTAATATTTTGGTTTATTTTATGTTTTCACTACATTTTAAGAGTGAATTATAGAAAAGTTGTATCTATTATTGAATTAATTGTTAACTCACGTATCCATCCAACAGCACATCAACCAATGTGTGATCATGGTCTTTTAAAATTAGTCTGGGAGAGATTCATGAAATGAGCAAGGATATTTACTTTATATAAGCTTGAGCCCCATTTATCAAACATATCGAAAGTATTTTCTTTATTTGCAAAGACTATCAGCAATTAAATTATTTTTACCAAGAATAAATAATCGTGTAATTGAATATTTTAATTGCGCATGATAATTTTTATTTATAACCATGGTGCAATTATAAAGGATAGATATTGTTTTGTTGAACAAATTGGAAATGAATGACAATCAGAGTTGAGATTTGCCTGAACCTAATTTAAACTTGTACTAGATCATCTCTCCCAGGACTCTATAAATGTAGTGATAATAGAAATGCTCGATAAGTTTGTTTTTCTTATGATTTTGTTTTAATTTATACTTTTTTCCCATTATTTTATCCATAGTTTGGGCCATTTATGGTTAAAAAGCACCGTTCAGTCCATATCCCAAATGGAATGTATTTTATTTAATTAAATATTATTTGAATATAAATCTATTAAAAGACTATTAAAAAAATTTGTGGCGCTTTTATTCTGGACTTCATTTTAAAGTCAAAAATAATTATTCATTAGTTTTTAAATATAAATTATTCTTAATTTTAATCACAAATAAAACTTTTGATTTGTTTTTTTAAATAATAAATATAAGGAAACAAAAAAAATATACATAACTTTCATATGTGTTGTGATTAAAATGCCCTAAAAATTGTAATTTTTTCAATGAATCCAATGTTTTATTGTTTGTATAAAATTGTTTGAAAAAAATGGATAACTTTTGGACCAATTTTTTGTTATACAAAATACTAAAAAACAAATAATTGTTGTAATAAATGGAAAACAAATATATTTATCTTAATTTCAATACTATTTTCTCCGATAAAGTTATTGTAATTTTCATTTAAATGTCAGTTCTTTTGAAGAAACTGTAGTTTAAAGCATAGGTTTATAATAAAATGTCAATTAATTAAAAATTGTGTCAATAAATTACCTAGATTATTGAATAATGGTGTGAAAAGTGTATCCCATTTGGTTACAATTTTTATAGATGAGCAAGTACATAAAACATTCATATTTAAAGTATTTACAAAATATTATAGAAATGAATCATAGATTGCGATATAAAATGAAAGGGTATTAAAGGGTATGTGACATACCGTATGTCAGTATTTTACAAAATGTTTTCAGATTTTATAATCAGTGAAATTATAATCATGGACAATTAAGCACATGATCAGATGAATAAATTTAAAAAGATTTTTCAACTAGATTGATTTAGAAGCTGGTAATTCAAATTTGAAATTTGTTCAAATTTTTTATTTTATCAATAATTGATTTAATTAAATAAATATAGTTAATAAGTATTTCATTACTTTTAGGTACTAGGATCTATTCTTTGTGTAAAACAGGACCAGTTTTTCAAATAACCAAAATTATTCATTTTGAAGAAATATTAAACTTTTAAAAAATTTACCTTGTTACCAAAGACGTACCAAGACTTTATTCTTCAAAACTTTGTAGAGCTTTAAAATAGCTTTCATTTGATACCCACTTTTATTGGGGATACTTTTTTTAGCAACATGCTCAAACTTGGAAAAGAAAAATTTTGTTGTTAGATTAAAAGTATTTATAATATAATATTTTATTACACATCATATTCTTTAGTTTACAAGCAACAAGGATGTTTGGGAATTTTTTCGATATCTCTTTGTGTTCTAAAGTTATTTGCCCTCAAAATTTTCGCTTGTAAAATGAGCTAGATCAAATAGCTAGATCAAAAACATATGTTTGTGTTTTCAGAAATAAAATGTTCATGTTATTTAATTATATGACTCACATATTATTTTTAGAATATTATTTTTTTAATTTAGAAACTAGCAAATTTAATTCTGACGAACCCTTTCCTTTTGATAAACAAACGATAGAATCTTGAAAAGTTTAATCTTGGTTTAAGATGTAATGGTTTGCCTGGATTCAAGAGGTAGATTTAATGTTGTATAAGTCAATACATTAGTTTAGCTAGGGCATTAAATAATAAGCAAATATGTTAACCCCTTTGGCTTAAACTTAAGCCTTGGAGGG
>JAQFZM010002667.1:0-12907 GCA_034695785.1 Galumna obvia | reverse complement strand
TGATACTAATCTGTGCCAATGATTGAGTTGTCATCACATGACATCGCAATTCACTATACGAGTGGCGACTGTTATGTCAATACCCGACTCCCGACTGAGAGCACAAACATTAGTCCAAACAAATTGATCTCAACTTCTGTGAGAATATAACTGTTTTGTCATTTAATATATTATTACAGTTTTGTGACATTAATTCCCTTTAAATATATAACTAAACCGGGATTTAAATCCCGCGATAGTCCTATCGATGATTGTAATTAATATTTTTCAAGTGAACACAATGTGAACATGAATATGATCAGGAACAAATAACTCTTCAATAAGCTTTTGATGAGCGTTTGTTTTGCATCACTTTAATGAGATTATTAAAATACATATATAAAGTGTCATTTGTACTTGCTTATTCTTGTCTATGGGAAATGTTGGCCTCTCATCTGGATTAATTTTCAAATACTCTATTTATATCCAGTTAGTTTTTTATATGCAATATTTTATAATATACTTTCCATATACAGTTAAGGACAAAACAACCCTCGGTTATTTATACGTTGATATTTTTGAATGGATAAACAGATTTTAATAAAATTTTCACCAAAATGATCAAGAATAATTAGAATTTATAAAAAATTAATAACAGAAGATTTGTATCATGATAAACTTATTTTTTATCTTTTAGAATTAAAACTTTGAAAAATTCAATAAAAGTTGTCAAATTTGACGTTTTATTGTGATATTGTTTTAAATTTAATCAAAGAGTGTCCACCAACAATATTGTTCATTTTATCTTACTTAATTGAAATATCACAAAACAAATGAGCTATCAACATTTTCAGATTTCTATAGCATAAAGCTATCAGAATATTTGGTCACAATAATTTTTTCAAAATACCATGGCTCTTTTGTTTGTTATCTGATTTCAAAGATCTTGCTGTCATTTCAAACAGCCTTTTATCCTCTATCAGAAATATATAAAGTATTTAATTATTTATGTAGCAATTATATAAAATTTGTCTATTATTTCAAAAAAGTATTGTTTTATTTTAACTTGAACACAAATTAATTTCAACGGGATATAGAATTCTTTTTAATTATTTTTCATAAACCTTAATTATTCTAGATCAATTTACTGAAAACCTTTTTAAAATATCTTTATTCATTCAAAAACTGTCGAGTTTTATGTGACCTAGGGTAGTTTTGTCCTTAACTGTATATTTAATATAATCATTTATGCATTTTAATAATAAAATGTAAAATAAATGTTTATTTTAAAGAATAATCTTGAATAAACTATCTAGTATATTACACTTTATTAAATAATTTTTAAATTAAATTATGTTATTTAATAAAATATTATAATAAAATATTTACTACAGTTTGCAAAATACTTTAAAAAGTAAAACACAATTGATAAGTTAACACAATTTAAATATAACTCCCTAATACCCCTTTTGCAGGCAGGTTTGACCATGTTTGGTTAAAATAATTTGAACATGAATATGATCAGGAACAATTAGCTCTTCAATAAGCTTTTGATGAGGGGTTGTTTTGCATAACTTTAATGAGATTATTAAACTAAAAATATAAAGTGTTATTTTTACTTGCTTACTCTTATCTATGGGAAATGTTGGCCTCTCATCTGGATTAATTTTCAAATACTTTTTCAAATAATATTTTTATCCAGTTAGATTTTTAAATGCAATATTTTATAATATATTTTCCTTATAAACTAAATATAATCATTTATGCATTTTATTAATAAAATGTAAACTAAATGTTTTTTTTAAAGAATTCTCTTGGAACAAATAAACTATAAAGTATACTACACTTTATTCAATAATAAATAGAGTATTGAATTGTAGTTTAAATAATTATTTAACCGGTTTAATGTTTTAAAAGATGTTTAGCATGGACACTACAATAATTTTGTTGCAGACAATTTATAGTAATTATATATAATTATTTAAGACTTTAGTAATTATTTCAATTATAAATATTTATTTTATAATTTTAAGCTAAATTATTAGAAAATAAAAAATAATTTGTATTTTTATTTAAACATTTTTAAAAAGTTTAACTTTTGACAAATTTTGGTTTGTTTTACACCAGTATTTTGTGCACAACAATACTATTGAAAATATTTTGTTTTCAAACATATCTAAATTGTGTTAAAATGCCTAAAATAAATGAATCAAAAATTGCGAGAATTAATCGTTTTGTCCGAGAATTCGGTGATGTGTTTAGTGTTCAAACAGATTCAATAACTAACATTCAAGTTTTATATTGTCATTTCTGTGAATGTAAGATCAAAAGTGATCAGAAAAGTGAGGTCACGCAACATATCAAAACTCTTAATCATAAAACTAAAAACAAATCGTAAAGGAAAACAATTACACTTATACTTTTACTATGGAAACTGGTCGGGACCGAAGATTTAGTTGAAGTTATATAGGGGTTCCCATAATAGAGGGAAAGTATTGGTAAGATTTTTATAATGCTTTAATAATTATAAATAATGAAATTTTTCATTGTATTTATACAATTTATAGTAATATATACTAAATTTTATTTAAATTAATTTATATTTTATAAAAATATTGAGTTATTTTCAGTTAGGTTTTTCTTTTTAGCTTCAGTTTATTCATTAAATTCTTAATTTTTACAGTTTTATCGAAAAAGATGAAATATTAGAGGTGCAGTCAATGCTATTTGGTCTCAGATATAGTTGCAATACCGCAGCACTGGAGGGTTTCTTAATAGAAGCTTTTTATTATTGGTTGTTTATGGAAGTGCATCGGGTCCTGGAAATCAGTTTCCTTTATAGAGGTGTTTCCATAATAGAGGGGAGAAGTTATGGAGGTTTGAGTGCATCTGTCCAAACATTGTTTAATAATTCACAGCAAGAACTTAGAGAAGATTTGTTACAACTCTTTGTGTCGTTAAATAAACCATTCAATAAACTCTCAAATCCGGAGACAAAGAAATTTTTTGGTAAATATTTCCAAAAATACCATTCAACCGGCCCTTCGATAGTTAAAAAATGTGATTTACAACCTCTTTATGATAAAACAATTAATAAAATACGACAATATTTAAGCGAAAAATATGTCTGGATCTCATTTAATGAGAGTCCCGATGCAATTAAACGGAAAGTGGTTAATGTTTTTGTTTATTATCTCAAAGAAAATATGAACACAAACCAAATGTTTGTTTTAGACATGAAAATTGTCGTAAAATGTGTGGCCAACAATCAATCAATCAATGCTTATTGATACCTTAAGCATATTATGGCCTGTAGGAATCAAATATAACCAGGTCTTATTGTTTGTTACTGACGCGGAACAGCTGTGAAACAGCGGCTAAAGCATTAATTGCAGGACAATTTCCTAATCTGACTGACATTAATTGTGTTGCTCATGGATTACACAATGTCTGTGATTATATTTTGACTGACAAAAGGCATAATCTTAAAGACATGAAATTTAAATATTATTTTGTTATTCAATCTAATGCCTAATATTGCCCAACATAGCTGATCACCACCTAGCTTAAAATAATTTAATAAATTTTGAACAACCTCAAATTAACTATCATGAAAATAATTATAAATCAACGCTCTTTTTGTAAAGCAGAGAATTAGAAAAATGGAAATTAAATAAGATTCCTCTTATGAATTATCAAGTTAACTCTATGAACTCAATTCTTTAAAGATTATTTAACTTTTATGTAAAATATTGTTTGTTTTCAACATTTATATTTGTATTTAAAATATATATTTGCTACAGAACTGGCCTTTTCAGGTCAGTTCTGTGGGAAGTCATAAACAGCTTAAGTTTCAGAAATTGAAATGACAATGCTTGAAAAATTTGATAAATGTTCTCTAATTTATTGCTGGTATTGAATGCCCTTAAGTAGAAATGTCCACTCATAGTTTGCATCAGATTACGCATGCATAATCAGATGCATCAATGCTGATGAAGGAGGCCGATGGCCTTTGAAACAAATTAATTTGTTCATGTTTATAAAATTTTATTAATTGTTATATTTGATTAATATCACAGTTAGTGATCAAAACTAGTTGTGCTATACTTTAAATTGTGATTATTTTTTACAGTTTTATTTTATAAAATTATACATTAAATACCCTCTAAATATTGCTCTCATGAGTGTAGAAGCCTAACGGTAAATAATCAATGCTGTAATACTGCTAATGAAATGTTTTACTAATTGAAAAGAACAAATTACTAATTGGCGATTTTTCTGTTCAACCAATTTTTCTTGGGATTTTGTCCTCGGGAGTCAAATAATTGAACATTAAATTTAAATTAATTATAAAATTTAAACATGGTCAAATTGAAATATAAATTGGAAATTTTTTAGAATACAAAAAAATGCTTTATAAGGAAATGTCAACCACTTTTTGGTCAGTGGCCAAATTATTGCAAAAGGATGAATGTTTTGCATCAATTTTGTTATACGGGTAAAGATTCTGTTGAGAAATGAAAGGCATTTGTTAAACATTTAGCCAAAGCGAAAGATATTCGTTAAACATCGAAAACTAATGTATAAAATGAACTTGGCAATATTCCCAATGAAAATCAGAGAATTTTTATTTAAATGGATAAACATTAAACTATAATATTAATTAGGACTAACATTAATTAAATTTTTTTAAAATTTAAAAACTATCTTTAAATTTAAAAAATCAATTTATTTAAATAATATTATTTCCATAAAATAATAAAATGCTTAACTTTAATATAAAAATTAAATATTAAATACAAAGTTACTTTGTTGTTATTTTTTAATTTATCAAAATTAAAATAACAAAACTATCATATATCAATGATAATTTTACTATTATATTGAGTATATTTTATTAAATTATTATATATATTCATAGTTTTTTAAGTTTATAATTTATTTTATATTAATTATTTAAATTAATAATTTATTCTTTAAAATAATTAAATAAATTATTAATCAAAATTATTGCATATTTTATAATATGTAGTGTTATCACGAGTTTTTGAATTAAATGTTTTTATAATAACTAAAAAAATGAAAAGGTTATTAGATTATGTTGCTGTAGTAAATAATAACTAAATAATTGGATAAAAAATATTTAAAATTAAAAAATCAAATTATTTACTTAAGAAAATTTTCTTAAAATAATAAAATGGTTATTTTTAATATAAAAATCTAATATAATATACTAAGTTACTTTGTTGACATTTTTAAATTTATCAAAATTAAAACGCCTACCATTTAAAATCCAATAATATTTTAACTATTATATTGAATATATTTTGTAAATTTTATAGAAATATTTACAATTTTTAAAATTTAAAATAATTTATTTTTATATCAATTATTTAAATTACTAATTTATAAATTTAAAATAATCTAACAAATTATTTATCAAAATTATACAAATTTGTATAATATATAAAATTATTACGAGTTTTTAAATTTAATGTTTTAATAATAATTAAATAAATGATATGGTTTTTATATTGAGTTGTTAAAAATATTTAATTCTTTTAAGAGTGTTTTTTATGAACCCTACTAAATTTATAAACTATTTCGAAATTCTTTTTACCGTAAATCATTATTGGGTTTCTCCATTTAACGAATGCTTTTCGGGTTGCCTCTAAGTTTAACAAATGTCTTTCGCATTTTAACAAAATATTTACCCGTATAATAATATATAATAGTAAAATATTAGATTACCTAAATAACATTAAATAACCTCAAAATTTTGCTCTCATGTGTTTAGCAAACAAATGGTAAATAATCAATGCTGTAATACTTATTATGAAATGTTTTACTAATTTAAACGAACAAATAACTAATTTACAATTTTTTTGTCCAACCAATAGTTCTCGGGATTTTGTCCACTGGAGTCAAATGGTACATAAATTTTAATTAAATTTGTGATGGTTTAAACTCCTGGTTAATTTAGTGGACGATGATTTATTGGAAAACAGTTTATTTCAAACAAAATTTATTCAAATATTAACGTTAACAACAAGTGTTGAAAACTATTAACAAAAGGAGAATCACAAGTGTATAGCCTGAAGTCTAAATCAGAACTGAAATTAAGCATTGGTTTAAGGGGAAAAGGAAAACTTAATTAGTGTAATATGAGTATAAGTTTTAAAGATAAACTTTTGGTGTGAATGTGAGACAGTGTTAGGAACGTATTGAGAGTGAATCATACAATTGTCTCAAATTATAAAATTTATACATGGTCAAGTTGAAAAATAAAATAGCTATCTTTTAGAAAATGAAAAATGATTTCAGAATATGTTAACAATTCTTTGGTCAGTGGCCAAATTCGGGCGTAACGATGAATGTTTTCCGTCAATTTTGTTATACGGGTAAAGATTCTGTTAAGAAATAAAAGAAATTTGTTAAACATAGAGCCAGCGCGATAGCCATTCGTTAAACAGCGAAAACTATTTGTGATTTACTGTATTATATATAAATGATTAAATAATAATAGAAATATTTATTTATATTATATTCAATTTTAAACATATACATGTATAAAGTAAATTAACTAGTCATTTGATAACTATAAATATATCTTAAATTATTTAAATTTACCAAAGTATACAATAAAACATATAATGTGAAATAAAGCTCAAATAAGTTTCTCTATTTCTATATCTTTAATTTATTTTAAAAATATGAGATTTAGTAAAAATAATATGAACCTATTGCAAATTTCGTTTACATTTTATTATCTTTCAAATATTAGCATAATTTCTAAATTTTATTAAAAATATTACATTTTATATATTTGAACTTTTTTAGGAGAACTTTTATAATTACATTTTACAAATTTAATTTTATAACTTTTACGCATATATTTCGTTATAGTATTGATAAACTGTTTCTCTCGAAGTAAGGGTTCGATGCGATGCTTCAACGATAGGATCGACACCTGTTCGTGCAAAGCGTTTGATAAGTCGTTGCGAACATTCAGTCCAACGGATGCGATCGTATATCGGAGTGATCTCTCTTGAGAACCAGTCGAGTACTTCATCGTCTATGTGTCTCACGAGTGCTAGTATTCGTTCTGTGTCTGTATAGCCTAAGGTAAGCGTTTCAAATGTGCGTATCCAGTCCTCTGCTCGTATGATAGACGAAGAGCCGGAAAACTTTGAACACAGGTTTTTCGATGTCTTTTGGATCGAATACGTTGGGATAGGATTAGCTGTTTTCTCACCAAAATCGTATCTTTCCATCGGTTGTCTTTGACGTGCGTTAGAACCATCTTCGAATTGGATTGAATGTTGAGGCGCGGCCTCTTGTCTGTCCGTCGATCCGAAGAGGTCTCTAAGTCTTATATCGTTCTCATCTTCTTGTGAGTGAGTGTCTGTACGATCTCTTGTTGGAGATGCCGATTGCGAACGTCGTGTTGGTATCTCTCGGCTTCTGAGACGATACGCCATTAGTAAGAGTTTGCGATACAAAGAGTTTAGTATTGAATGCGATTAGTGTCGAAGAGTTGTCGTTTGCGTTAAACTTTGAGTCGTTTTGGTTCGTATTTTGCCTATGACTGCGCCAATTGAAGGGTTGGCGTTGAAAACAGTCGTTTGTTTTGTATATTTTGCCGATGACTGCGCCAATTGAAGGGTTTGGCGACTGAATTGTCGACAAACACTAAAATAAGTAAAAACTCGAAGAGTTTGTGTTTAAGAAAATAGTTTTATTTAAAAGAAAGCTATCAAATTTAAGACAATTTGCGGTTAAAATACAGTTAAGAAACGAATTGCGATAAGAGAACAGAAAAACGTTAATAAAAGGGATCCGAATTCGAATTAATTATCGGTTAAAACGTTAAGTAAGTGTTCGCTCGTCGAGAGTTAGACAACAACTAAATTGTTGTTCGATTTGACGACGAAAACGAATGTGTTTACGAACGCGCGTTAGCTCTGAATGAGTGGAGAAATCTGAAGGTCTCACAATTTAAATTAATAAAACCATGATTTAAGCAATGAGGCTAAACTCTCGGTTTGCAAATCTTTGTTTTGCAATACACTCTCCTATGGTCATGAAATTTGGGTAATGACCGATAGAATGCGTTCACGGGTACAAGCGGCCGAAATGAGATATCTCAAAAGAGTGGCTGGAATTCGTAGATTAGAAAAGATTAGGAACTCAGTCATTAGAGAATCTCTTAATGTTGAGCCGTTACTTCTCAATGTCGAGAGATAACAGTTGCGATGGTTTGGACATGTGCTGAGATTGCCATCAAATAGATTCCAAAAAAGAGTATATTTTTAAGTTTATAATGATCTCTTTAATGTTTGGATAGACAAGTGGAATGATTATCCATCGCTTCAGTAAAGGCAAGATTTGTATCCAAGATATCAATTCTTTAATTGATTGGAATTTAAGAATACAATAAAAATAATAAAATGCATTAAAACCGTTAAATTTAATAATGAATATCAATATAATTAAAAATAGAGGGCTGCCCTTTTTTCCTCTATTTTTCTTTATAAATATGAATTATTAGTTCTTTTACTAAAAGCAAAATGCTTAATTTTCAAATTTTGACCTGGTCGAACTACTAGTTAGTTTCTTTTAATCAATTAAACCAAAAGAACTGAATGACTAATTTTAAAAACTATCCCAATCTGTGAGATATTTATATTGGATATACATTATATTTTTTTCATTATATTCACTGCAATAGATTTACTATATATTCATTCATATGATAAATTTTCCATATTTTTATCAATATTTTAAATTACATTCAATCATTTAGAAAAGGTCTTGGGGTCGTTTTTACTCGTATTTATCATGTCATTATAGTTTCTATTTATTAAAACATCAACAAAATATAATATTCTACAAGAAACCTGTGTTTATAATTTTACAATAAAATTATTTGAAATTTATTAAAACCAATACATCAAATTATTTATAGACTATAAAACAAAAATTTTAATCAATAAAACAATTTTGTTGTAATTCAATTTTAATAGACTTACAAAAATTATTCTTATTTAATATCATATAAGAGCAAATAATTATATAGTTTTTTTTTCAATTGAGTAAAGCAATATTTTTGATACTACATACTACTGCTTATTTATTTACTAATAAAAGGCATTAATACATAATTTAATTAATATATAAAATAATTTTATACTATTAACAAATAAAATCATTATTTGTTTATTATCAAAATGTTCGATATGTATTTTTTTGCCTGATATATAATAAAAAAAATTAAACTTGAAAGTAATACCAACATTATTTTATGTTTAAATTTTATTCGCTCAAATATTCATATGCAATTTTGAAATCAACTGTTCTAGCTTATATACTATTCTAATAATATTTTTAATTACAAATTTTACCCAAAAAATTTATTTAGGGGAAAATCTTGGCAAAATATTGCTTTTTAAGTGAAGTAGCATGTATAGATGATAATTATATTACTTAATAACATATAAAAAGCTTAAAATAGCAAAAACGCTAGATAGCGCAAATATAGACGTTTTTGAGGTTTTGAAAGGTAGGGTTTTTGAAGCTACCCTAATATCCTACTTGGATTTTCCCCAAAATACCCTAGCTACCACCTGCCTAGAGCCTCGACCTTCGCCATAAATGCCTCTATCCAAAATCCCAAAATAATTCATATGCAAGGTTATCCAAATTTCCCAGATGTTCATCTATGAAATATTTTTAATATTCAAATCTGTAGAAGTTTGTTTTCTCTTAACCGATTTCATTCTCTTAAATTTTGAATAAAATATAACCCTTCTTCTTATAATTACAATCATAAAATCAACTTAAAGTAATTTAGTCTAGGCTATGACATAAGATTAAACACATGTTCCATTATAACATTTTGGGGCAAGATCTAACTGGTCATCATAGTCAAAAAAATATCAAAGTGGTTTTTAATATATCATTTACAGAATTAAAATTGGCTCATGCATTATTGATTCATTTGTAAATTCGGATGGCCAGGGTCACTTAATCGCTCCATTATATAAATAAATTATGTTGAAAGTAAAAACTGTATATAAGTTAATTTATTTTTGGCCTACTCACTCCTCCCTTTAATTTTGACAAATTAAAATATGTTTTAAATTAAAACAAAAAATTTAGTGTAAATAAAGTAATTTATAATAAAATTAAGAATTAAATAATTTTATGAAACAAAAATTGAAAAACTAATTGAATTTTTAAATTTGAATATTTTTTAACAATTACGAAAATTAGTTCTAATTCTAAAATAATTGTAAAATATTTTTCGATTTTTATAAACATCCTTTGTTTTTATTCCAAACATTTTATTAATAATTAAAACTAAACATGAACACTCAAATTGGGATAATTTTAAATATTGTTGATAATTTAATTATTTAAAGCGTAAGGTAGTTAGATAATTTTCCTGACTATATAAGGTTATTTATTTAAAAAAGATAAAATAAATAATAAAATTTATAAAATTCTTATATCATCAAAGATTAAATTAATAGTTCTTTTATATTTTTAAACCTTGTAATTATTGTTTAATTGTTGCAGGTTTAAAGTCTTATGTTGAAAGTAAAAACTGTAAATTTATCTCAAAAAATAGCAAAATATATTCAATATACAGTCAACCAAAAGTCAAAGTCAATTGTTGCAGGTTTAAAGATAAAATTTTATCTTTAAATGAATAATAACATTTACCATGCATAAACTACATCTAACAAGATTAGAACTCATTATAAATTTAACGATATAATTAATAAATATGTCATTTCAAATAAAATCACTTCATTTAATTCTGGGTCGATATATCTTATTTTATAAATAAAATTTTAAAATTCTATGAAATAAAAATCAAAGAGCGAGTGATGACATTTATTTTATCTTTTAAATCAGCATTAATTTAATGAATTAATATAAGTTTTATGAAAAAAATATTAAGTATATTGATAAAATTCATAGTTGTAAATAGGAATTTTTTAAAAATAGATAAAATAATTTTGTTGTATTTAGTTTTATAAGTTTTATTTAGTCAAATAAACCTTTTTAAATTTATTTTATTTAAATAAATACTTAGTCTGAGGGGTAAACACAAACCCAAACAATCACAGATGCCATCTTTGACTTCTGGGATGCGACTATATTCTTAAACTACGCAACGGCTCAGCAATCGGTTTAACCCATACAGATAACAAAAGAACCGAGCACACAGTAACTGCCCGAGCGAGAGATTTACACAATTACCATAGCGACCCTACACGAGTCATTATTCTACCAAGAGAATACAGTCCTAACCAAGGACTGGCGATGTCGACATACGAGAAAGGAGTTAAACAAATGTAAAGAGAACTAAAGTTTTATTGACTGAATAATGTGGTGAGCGCTTAGCGTTTATAAATTTAGTTAGTGATGGGTTGACTGATAAGTAAACCCATCGAAAATTTTAATAAATTATTCTAAACTATAGATAATATCTATTGATAATGAAAAATAAAAAGATACGTATAAAAAGCTTTTATTTACTGAAATAGTCACGTGTCAACAGAACAAATACTCCGAACATTTTACTAATGTCTTCCCGACGCATTTTTCGAAGTACTGTAAAGCGTATTCTGATTGCCAAAAGCCAGGGCTAACCCCAACAATTTTTTAAGTCTTCCAGTGAAATATCATTTAAAAGAATTGTCGAGTTATCTTGAATTACGTTGGGCTGTGGAACGGACGGTGGCCTTAAAGGCATGTCGTCCTTATCTTATATTTCGTAATCTGGAAATGATTATTCAGGTCTATTGTCTTTGTATATTTTTTCAGGCATTTAAGAACTGCTCGATACGATCCTGGATTTTCGTAACTTTTATCGTCTGAGTTAGACGATTTTAAAATTTTGTCCTGGTAAATTATTATTCTATATGTTAAGATGAATATCGTGCAAATTTTAGAATGTTTTATGTTTTTATAATTGAAATACTAATAATGATCCGTTTGGGGCAAATGTTAGCGCAAAGGACTTAAAAAGATGACGCTATGAAACTGTAGAATGAGATAGAATTATGACGACCATTTGAATAATAGGCTCAATTATTCCAATCAATTGTTTTTCTCTGACACAAAATCCCATAGTTGTGATGACGTTACCCTCTATTTGAATAGATATTGATTTCAAATACAATTGTATTGAAAACAAAATATTTTGCATATTTTGAATAAATATTTAAGTCTATATTTTACTTCAAATAAATAAAGTTTTGAATAAATTTCTAATTGATTTAAAAGTTGATTGATATAATAGTAACAATGCCAATTATTATATATTTTATAAAATTTATTTTATTATTTAAATTAAAGATTTTAATGATAGCTTGTTAAAATTTTCAAGATTATACAATTATTTTCTATAAAACTTAATCATTATATTAATAAATTTTAAAGTAAAAGGAATAACCATGATTAATTTATCAACAGATATTTATTAATGTTTCAAAAATATATGAAGGGGTATGCAGTCCTTTACAAGGGGTATTTGGGCTATTTTCCCAGATGGCCATCCTTGATTAAATGAAATAATAAATATGTTTAATATTTAAAACCTATAATTTATTAAATGAATTTTCATACATATTGATTAGATTAGTGATGCGCATTTTTATAGCTTACAATTGAATCTTACAAAAATTTCAGACATTATTGATTTTCAACTAAAGTTTAAATACTATTCTATTACTGACACTCAACAAGTTAACTTTTCCCCTAACATGAATAATCTTAGGGAAAAATCAATCTGAAAAAACCCCGTGATTCAATGAATCAAAAATGGCTATCGCTATTAGTGTTGCCAACTCTCCTTCATTTTAAAGGATTCCCCTTTATTGCAGAGCAATTTCCTTGATCCTTTATAACACCT
>JAQFZM010002666.1:0-12913 GCA_034695785.1 Galumna obvia | reverse complement strand
ATAAGCGTTGGACAGAAAGGGATAGATCAAAGACATGGTATGAACAGTTAGATGAGAACATCAATTTCATGAACGAAACGGCCGATGAATGTCAGAAAGAAATCGATAAACAAAAGCAATTAATCGCTAAAATGGACTCAAAAGCAAAGACTGAGACAAAACAAATACTTAAATCTAATCAAAAGATTCAAAAATTACTAAAAGAGTGAAACCATTACTAGGAGTCAGTTCTCTTAATATTCAAAATTCATAAAAATTTAATAGTCTTTCATTTACTTTGATTTTTAAAGCAATAAAAGTCATTAATTGTTTCATTTGATTATAAATTTAATAATAATTTTATGAATTAATTCTACAAAAAAATTTATTTTCTTTTATTTTCAATGAGAACAGAATACTATTTTGTATTAACTTTTGATCACTTAATCTATGATATTAACTGCAATGAAATGAAGTCTCCATTTATCGAATAATATCTGAATGAAGAGAATCCAAACGATGACTAAATTGAAGACATGAAAGCAAACAATAAGAGTTGTAAACAACTGAACCAAACTATTCCTCAATTCAAGTTTCAAACCATATTTCATGAGTTTCGGAGTACTAATTGCTTTAATCGGATATTTGATTGAATTATTGAGTGAAGATAAGTTCACAAATGAGAGTAATAGCGATAGAATTAGGATTTTGAAGACTTCATTGCTTTCGTCGCACAGGAATTCAGAGATAGATTTTCTCTCGACATTAACTCTAAGCTTATAGAGAGTCTTACAAACACCACATTTGTAGAGCTTTTTTGTGACAAACATCATCTGTTGAAGACATTGTTTGTGCACATATTTCATAGAACCGCTGCATTTACACGGACTCAACATATCATCACCCGATTCACGACAAATACGGCACTCTTTTTGTGGCGGCACTCCTTTCGTTTGATTCAATGTTTTCATTCTTCAAACAAATGATGATATCTTTCAGAACAAACTTTTTGTCTTTACTTTTGATAACAATTAAAAAAATTATAAAAATCTATTTTCGATTAAATTTTTTTTAAAAATTAAATTAAATTCAATGAAAGTAATTAGCGGTTAATAACAGAATAAAATCACTATTACTAGTCTATTAATGATTATGGTCATTTTAAATTAGGCATAAATAAAAGTATTGTATGAAATTTCCAGTTCAGTAATGAACTAATTATTCATAATTTAATTATTTTTTATAAATAAAAGTAAATTAAATAAAATTCTAATGAAAAATAAACTTTTATTTAAAATATCCATTTATTGATTATAAACGAATACCTTGCATCATTTTATAGTTTAAAATTGCCATTAAACTAATGTTAATAAAAAATTCTGAAAACTAATGAAACTTACAAGGTAATTTAGATTAACATTTAAAATTAAATCTAATAGTTTCTAAAATGAAGTTAACTTGGTCAACTTTCAAACGAATGTATTCTTATTAAATTTACTAACAATAAAAGTGTTGACTCAAATAAATTTAATAAAAATAATGATTAAAATCAAAATTAAAAGCATATATAAAGGCTTTATTCGTAGCGCTACTGATGTGACGACACTTCCGTCAGACTTCACTTCTTTAGTTGGCTTTGCCTTATCAACACAATGATCATGGTGAAGATAATTACCAATACAGGTCGCAAACTGTATCGCGTGAGAGATAAATGTCTGCTCTTTAGTGCCGTGGAATAGGTATGACATCGGACCGATCGCATACAAAGCTAGTAAAGTTATAAAAACATATTAGCATGTTCATCTTCTAAATTAAAAGTTTTAATCTGTTAAAAAGAATTTAATCATGTTTGAACTGACCCACGTCCTCTCCTGTGTGATGCGATGATTCTAGATAGACGGCTGAATAAGTCTGGTATCGCAATGCAGCTAGGATAGTTTCATACAATTGTTAAGAATTTAATCAAGGTTATATTTGTTAAGTTATTACTTGTATCAACAGATTCCGGGTCTGTCCTGTTCTTCTTGTATCCAGGTCCATTAGAGTATAGTAAAGTTGTGTATGCTTTATGTGTTTCGTCATCTTTTCCCGCAATTCCCAGAATATTCTGTCCTCGAGAAGGATATCCATTCATTGTGAGCGCCTGCGAGTGATCGGCGGTCACTACAAGCAAAGTGTCTTCAATTGAGGACAGAGACATAGCCTTCTGAACAGCCTTTTCGAGAGCCAGTGTCTCATAAAGTGCTAAATTTGCATAATTCTCGTGATGAGCTAGATCAATTAGGCCACTCTCAATTACTAATACATATCCATTACTATTTTTTTTAAGAATATTTATGGCCGTTTCAACCATCTCTTCCAAAGTGGGCTCTCTTTTTACATCCCTTTCCTTATCGTAATTCATATGATTCTCATCAAAAATGCCAAAAATATATTCGAGGTCTTTTTGAGAGTTACTTTTAAGGAGTTGGTCGCGATTATTAACGAATTTATATTTTTCTTCTGTCAGTCCATAAGATTTCTTTAATTCCAACCATTTGTCCACTAAATTGAGCCCATCCTCTCTTTGTCCGACTCGTCCAGTGATGGGATCGGTATAGTTCTTAGGGTAAAGGTATCGTCCGCCCCCACCCAATATTACATTAAGGTTTCTGCCAGGATGATTTTCAACAAGTTGTCTTGCTATATCCTTACAGTCTTCATGTGTTGGGTGGTGTGCAAACTTTGGTGGAACACTACCCTCCCAATCCCTACTGGCAGAGCTCGCATAAGCACCGGCAGCCGTGGCTTCTGTTATTCGAGTGTTTGTTATAATACCTGTGCTTTTGGCTAATAATATGCATATTATGAATAAGTGAAGAAGGTAAAAATAAAAATGACTGACTCGCTTCAAATCCCATATCGAATATAGAGGTAATTAAATTGTTCTGGACAGTTTCACAATTAGATTCACCATACTTAACTCTTGCTGTTACACCGGTCACACCATTATTAGTTTTGACTCCGGATAAGATGGCAGTGGCCGTCGCCGCTGAGTCCGCCACTTGAGAATCGATTGTATAAGTCTATTGACAAGTTATCAAGCACATTCAATTATGTTTGAGTTATAGTTTTATATAAAAAGAATGTACAATTTGTACTAGATGCAAATTAAGATTCAACTAACCTTAATAAGACAGGCATTTGGAAATCCCTCGAACACAAGTTTTGCCTCTTCACCGGTTCCATTGTTGAGCTGTCCCTTTAGTATTCTGGCCGGAGTTATAGTACTTAAGCCCATTCCTCCGCCAACAAATACTATTACATTCTTAGCTTTAGCATGGTGATTTTGTCGCTGATAAGCTTCGAATAATTCGGTTTTGGCCAAACTCTCCCAGTATTGAGCATCCAATTCAACTAGGTTATATATTAAATAAGGTTATATATAAAAATAAACAAGGAAATATTATCAAACCATCATTAACTGTTCGCTTAGTTTCAGCAACATAATCTGACCAAGAACTAACTAATATATTTAATAAGATAACTAACAAGAGCATTTTTAGAACTAAATTTAATACTTTGAAGTCGAATCAAACATAAAACTGAAACTAAACTATTAAAGTTGAGCTCAAACTCAGTATATTATTGAAGTACTTATTATTCTTAACTTGAATTCAATAATTATTTATTCAAAACTTATCCAATAATTTCTAATCGTTTAAAAAATGTTTAGAATTTATTAATTTAATTAAAACTTAAAAAGATAATAACCAAAATAATATGAACAAGGTTATAATTGCCAATTAAAACAACAGTTTTATCGATTGATATCATTTTAACCTAATTTTATATAATTTTTGGTCGTCTAATGAAATGTCAGTAAATTAATCATATAATGCAAGCGTTAATTATTAATTGAGCTTGATAATAACTAATTTCTTTTAGCTATTTAAATTAAGATGCATCATTATTATCTAGAACATTTATGTTTAAGAACGTTTAACAAATACTTTTGTATTAATTATCGGTTTATTATTCACTCGAGGTTTGCGTCAAATAGTAGTTCTTTTATATCACCAGATCACCTAGGTAATCATCAGATGTCTAGACCCGGGTATAGTAATTAGGGTTAAATAAGTTTTTAATAATTTAGTGACAATTGAATGTATAGACAGAATAAATCATCTTACCTTGTTCATATTAATTAGAATAATATCGTTGTTAATAAAAGTTGAAATAAATGTTAATAATTGTAATAAAGTATAATAACGCTATAAATTTAGTGAAATATAATATAAATGACATTTATTGACTAAAGTGATCAAGTACAAAATTCATTATTCATTACTTTTATTGTAACATAAATTAAGTTAAATATGAAATTAGTGTTTGTGTCGAGACATTAAGCTCTGGGCGTCAATAGACTGGACTGGTATTCGCCTGATGTCTGGTTGTGGACACTCTGCGAAAAATAATTGACACAAAGGTCTGACTGTATCTCTCCCTTAGGAATCCATCCATAGATACAGAACTGATTAAGTATTAGACAATTCTTCAATTCCAGAGCCAAACCGTTGGGAAGATTTTGATCACAAAAATACAATGAATTTGGTTTACAGCCGTCCGAACGATCAATAGAGAGCCGATGACCACAAATATTGCCAAAACCCTGTCGGGCATCACATCGACACTCATTTTTTGATTCACTTAACACGTATTGGATTAAAACTAAGACTAAGACTAATGAATAAAGTTTTATATTATTTGAACACATTTTTCAAAATTTATTTTGAATCAATTGAAGGATTGACTCAATATTAGGAAAAACTATTTTTTTGAAATTTGAGTTTAAGTCTTAAATTTTATGAAAAAAAATAAATAAAAATGCTTTTCGTTTCTAAAATCAGCAAAAAGTGAGTCTTTTCGTGACTTTGAATGAAAATCCTATCATTTATTTAATACCTGTTTTGTTAACTTTTAGAAGTCATTCAACTCTAAACTTATTAATGTTTTCTATATTTTTTTTTATTTAAGGGACAAACAAATAAAAACACTATATTTTTGCATGAATATTTTGCATGAATTGCATGAATTTTTTATGTAATGTGGTTATATACAAATTTAACATGAATATTTTTGTAACTAAAACTATCTTGAAAATTATCAAACATAACCCCAATTCTTGAACTAATTTTGTTTATTTTATTAAAATTGATTTCTTTTAATACAATGAAATTATTAAAAAATAATTACTAAAACAATGAGATATAAACTGATAGAATTCAAACAAATTCATTGGAAATAAATATAAACAATAGAACCAAATGTCTTCTCCGGACAAAACTTCAATGAATGAAAGTATTTTCAGTCTATCATTGATTGGAATAATAATATTGGGTTTAGTTAATATAGAAAACAAGAGTGGATACGGTCTGTGCTCGGCTTTGGTTACCATTGCACTCATTAAATTGATTGATATCACCACAGAAAATATTGCTGTCATAAAAATACAATGATCTTGTCTAAAATAGTAGAATTTCTATGGTGAAGAGAATAAATGGCTCCGGCACAAAATGGAACAATCAAATAATAGACTATAAACATAAAACTTTTGAAAAGTTCACTTATATTTGATGTTATTTTTGTGTAATAATAGTGTTTATCAGTGAGTTTCATCAATTTGTAGCTAGTACAATTCACATTTGTCTTTTGAAGCGTATATTTTATTTGACTGTTTATCTCATTATAAGTATTAAAGAGAGCATAAGTACATCCGCACCAAAAAATGAATCCTATCATCAAAATTCCGATAAACAAACTGTTGTCCGGATATACTTATGTTAATGTGCCGGAACATGGCCATGGTTATTTTATAGTTATTATTTGGATCAAAGTAAGCGAGTAGAAGTGATGTGCTATGAATAAACAAAAATCTAATAAGAAGTAATTTAACAAGATAGTCTAAAACTAGTTTAACTAATATATTATACTTTTTAATAAAATTATTCTTTTGTTTTGTTTACATAATTTGGATGAAAGTTGAATCTTTTATTTTTAACCAAGAACAAATAATGTTGAACACTTATTTTATTAGTGACATCTTTGTACTCTACTATTAACAAAACTAATGTAAGTTTAAGGATTATAATACCCCCAAGAATTGGTAACTCTTATGAATTCATAAATATATCCGACTGATCACAATTTAAGTCTTTCATCCATTTCTGTATTTAATGATAACCAAGTAAAATTATCATAAATCATTAAATAAAATATTATTGACAAACTAGATCATTTTGAATTATCATTAAATATTTTAAATTTGATATTTTGTTATTTAAATGATTAATGCAATAAATATTTATTTTTAAAAGACTAGCACTAAATATAAACTAGATCAATTAATATTGATTTATAGATTTAATAGATCAATTTAAATATTTTGTCGTACCTTGTTCGTTTACTCAACTTTAATAAACTAGTAATTCATTTGCAAATTTCTATCTGCTATTGGAATTTACTAGTAAGAAATCTCTTACTAATGGGCAAGCTCATTTTGAAGTCTTAAATATTTTTTTTTTGAATCAAGAGTACAATAGTTTTCTTAAACACTTATTCTATTTTTATAAAATATTTTTCAAAAAATAATTCAAAATTTAATATTAAATGAAATAATAATTAAAAGATTTAATTAATATTTTTTGAATCAAAAAGTTTAGCAAAAAAATCTTTATATTTTGTAAATCGATTTGATTTCAATTTAATTTCATTAATTATTAATTGCATATTTGTTGGTCTTGTTCATTTGGGAAATGTGTTAAATATTATGGAATAGCTTTTATAAAAAGTAATGTTCAATAAAATTAATATTTTACATAATTATATATTTTTCCATTTATGCATTTCCAACAATTATCATAATAATAATAATTAGGTCATTTCATCATGCAACTTTTAGATAAGAAGACAACAAATGTTGTTTTTAATAAATGAAATGTTACTTCAATTATATATTTTTAATTAAATTTTTATAAAAATTGATGTTTTTGGCAAAAATTATAATTTTTAAAAATTTATAAACATATATAAGAATAATATAAACCAAGAGTCAAACTCTCCTTGACACCTTTCATCTGGAATAAAATTCTTTGTATGAAATAAGTTATCTATTGAACATTTTTTATAATTTATCCTGATATCATTTTTGTTCATAATATATTATGATATAATACAATGTTTACTGAAGTTTGTAGATATAAAACTATGCTTGTTAATGTAATTAAATTCTATCTTGATAAATTTTTGAACTGGTTGAGAGCACAATGCAAATTCTCTATCTTATTCTTTTTAACTTGCTTATTTCTGTGTTTGTCTCAAGTTTGTGATATCAGTAAAAACTATTTTTCATATAAAACCATCACTTCTGCCACTTATGGAGACGCGTCTGAAGTGTCGTTACCGGCGATGACTCTTTGCTTCCGGAAATTCTTTGTTTTAAATGATGACTACAAACAAGAACTCAAACGAAAGGTTAATATCGATAACGAGAGCGCTATTCTCGAAGAAATGGCAAAACTATCAATTAAAGAACAGTTCAAAGTCTTGTACTCAACTGAAGAGGTATTTAACAATAGTTGTCGAGTATTGAAACCGAAGTACTTCACAAAATTCAAAGATAGAGTTACAAATTACAGTAATATCTATATTAATTGTTCAGAAGTGTCACCAATTCGACGTTATATCGATTATAGGGATATGTGTTTCACATTTCTCTCTCATCTAAACGGAGAACCGGACCAACACTTTATTGTTGAGAACGATATTCTGTTCAGAGACTATTTGGTAGAACTGATTAATATCACAATCAAACAAACCATACCTAAAGTGGATCTAATTATTCATTCAAGAAAAGAGCGAATGTTAATGAGGTATAAGAAGTCGAGACTCACTTTATTTAATACAACTTTTAACTACACATACATTGTTTACAATAAAGTTGTAGTTCACTCAATGACCCGTCCCTATGAGACTGATTGTGTTAACTATCAGGATATGAACTATTCGTCCAGATATGACTGCATCGGTCAGTGCCGGATGAATACTTTCCTTGAATGGTTTGAAAAATGGCCTGGATCATATCTTACTGATGATATCAATGCCAGGGAAACAATGGTTGAACTCTTCGACTTCTTAGAGGCAAATGTGAGCCATGATATTAATTTGGGACAAAAGTGTCGCCAAATGTGTGGAACACATTCTGAATGTTTTGCAGAATATTTTGATTTTAAACAAATGACTTATGAGAACCCGTGGCCTCGATTTCAGCTCTTTGTGTACAGTCCACGAGTACCGGACCTTATATACAGACATTCGCCAAAAATGATTTTCGAAGAGTTCTGTTGTTTTGTCGGCTCTTTAATTGGTTTGTGGTTTGGATTCTCTATAATAATGTTATCGAAAGTAGTCTTAATTGCTTTCAATTATATGAAAAATATTTTAAACATTCAATTAAACGGAAAAATTAATATTAAAATTAAGAATAGTATCAATTATTGTAAAGGAGTAAGGACAATTCACAAGAATAAAGTTCAATGTTCAAACAATAGTTTTTAAATAAAATGTAAATATAAATATTTTATTATTCATTTAAGTTGTTTATGTTTTATATAAAAAAGCGTTTTTCAAAAATATAAAAATTAATTTTTACATTAAATACTTATTTATAAATTTTATTAAATATTATATAATTTAGTTCCAATTCCAATGTAATCACAAGAAGAGAGGAACGATTCCTTAAGATTCTGTTCCTCATTGAAAGAGTTTTCATATCCGCCTTAAATTGTTTCATAAAATTTATTAAATTCATATAAATATAATTAATAGTTCTAACAATTCTTTTAAGAATAATAAGAATGTTTCAGATTAAAAGTAGTATATGCTAGGTGCAAAATCTTTATTAATTCAAAAGATATGATATGATGAAAATTAATGCAAGCTAAAATTAAAAGTTATGTTTTTTATATTAATCAATTAATAATATAATTGTTGGAAAAACTGTTTATATAATTTGCAATTTTTTATATATTTTTTTGTTTAATAAAAAACTAATTCTAAGAATTGATTTCATACGTCAGCGAAGGATTAATTATTTGCTAAAATCCTCTGACGTAAAGACAAATTGACAAAAATGACTTAACAGGATTTGCTTAAATTATTAATACCAACTTAGTTTTTTTGTAAACTCTAGAAAAAATACCATTTTTTCTACTCTTAAACTATGACTAAATAACAAAAATAGATCAAAAATTGAAACAAATTTTTCATGAAAACAGTAAAGTTATTATAAGTCAAAATTATAAAAATATTATTTTATATAAAGACATAGAAATGAATAAAGAAATTTAAACTTATTATGTATAACTGAAATGTTATTAATTGAAACAAAGTTTAATAAAAAAAATTAATATAATTTTAAATTTTATTAGTAATAGTTTTGCTAGATAAGAGTAGAAACATGGTTTTTTTAGACTGTACTAAATATAAAGAATTAACTTAGAATAATAAAAGTACCCATGATCACTTTCCGTAATTCTAATAAATTAAAGAATTCTTTTTTTGCCATAACTCTTATGTTTAAGAAATGTATTTATTATTTCTTAATTGAATATAATTTTGTATTTTCTCACTGGTATTGCATTGATATTGCAAGTTTATTTTAGAATATGATAATTCAAATAACAAGAATAATATGGATTATTTGATTTCTGAAGTAATTTTATTCTTAAATACCTTGGATGTTTATTTGATTTTTCATTGGTTAAGAATAAGTTATTTAACAATTTATACTTCATTTTGTAAGCATAAGTTTTGTATTTGTATTCGCTGTAGTTACCCAGCAAAATGTTGAACTAGTAACATTTCCTGTATATGATATGTGTGACTCTTTGCTATAAATTCAATTTTATTCTGTAATTATTTTTGTAGTCTAGCATTCATTTAAGATTATATAAATAAATTGCTCTTGTTAATAAACCTTTAAGACTGACAGATCTATGCCTACAATTTGAAGATAAAATAAATTAATGTCTAAAAATATGTTAAAATACAGTCAATTATTTTTATTATTAATAATAATAATAGTTATAGATTTAATGACATTTATAACACCAATTCGTCCAATTTATAATATAGCGCACATGGTCAACTCAATTGAACAAGTTAACTATTATTTGTCAAAAGGTGCAAATGCTATTGAAGCTGATATTCAATTCTCAAAGAATGGTTGGCCTACAGTTACATATCATGGATATCCCTGTGACTGCTTGAGATACTGCAGGAGAAAAGAAGATTTACCAAAATATTTAGAATATATACGAGATAAAACTACTCCTGGTAATATTAATTAAATTCTTATTAGTATACTTGTATAATTATTTCTAAAAATATATTTTCTAGGTAATCCAAGTTATGATAAGAATATGACTTTACTTCTTCTCGATTTGAAGTTATCATCCATTAGTTCAAACGTTAAAAGAGTTGGGGGACAGAAGTTGGCACTGATTCTGAGTAAACACTTATTTAATAATAAGTTGAACACAACTCGAGTTAAGGTTCTTATATTAGTGGAACGCATTTCTGCCCTCGACTTCATATTAGGATTTGAAAGTGAACTCCAAAATAGAAACTTAAATCATTTAAAGGAATCTATTGGTTGGGATATCAGTCTCGACCCCCTTTCCCTAATCAGTAAGAATTGAATCAGAGTTTTGTCAAATTCTTGAATCTTATCTAATAAATGATTGAATTCAGAGAAAATATGGGAAAAAGTGAGTGGCGTTGAAAACGTATGGCAGGGACACGGAATTACTAATTGCTTGAGTCCTCTCTTCACTATTAGAAGACTTAGGAATGCAATTCAAATAAGGGATGAAACGAACGATCCCTACATTCGTAAAGTCTATCACTGGACTATTGATTTGAGACCTAAGTTAAGGTCATCCTTAAGGTATTGTTTCATATTTTCAATAATATAGTTATTTCGTTAACAAAATTAAAGAAAAGAACAAAAATAAAGTCCTTGTTAGAAGTAATTCTGGTTAATATAACTTTTATCATAATTTATATTATAATAATTTGATTAGTAAGAGTTCTACTAATTACTAGTTAAAGTATAAGGTGGTTAAGAGAGTTGAAACATGGACTTTATTTTTACATTTTAGTCACTATTATTTTATATTATCATTAAATAATTTGAATTAAATAGGTTTGGTGTGGACGGCATTATTACAAATTACCCTGATAGATTAACCTCTATATTAAAAGAAAAAGAGTTTATAAACAAGATACATTTGGCCACTCACCAAGATAACCCTTTCCATCGCTATTTTGCAAATAAAGAAGAAATTAAAAACGAAAACAAAGCTATGAATGAAGTGATAGCTTTGGAGGATATGTCAGAGCAACTAAATGAAAATCGGGTTTAATCAGGGATTTCCCGATAAAAGAGCAAAATGCCACCTAGGATTTTCTAACAATAACATTACGGACTATGGACAAGAAACATGTCTATCCATTAGAAACTAATGCTTAGATGTTTAAGCCTGGGGTCACTTTGACCAAATCACTTCTTTCTCTTAGAATCTTTTTTTGTAATCAATTTCTCGGAATCTTAATCTTCTGAAGTAAAACTATTTCAATCAAAACAATGTGTAAGAAATACCCTTTTCATCAATGAAAAGGTATTTTCTTTTTCTGAAGACTTATTCAATACAATATTTTCACTGAAAAACATTTGAATCGTTTTGTTTGAGTCCTATTATTAAACTTTAATTATTTTTATTGAATTTATTTTTTTTAAATAATTTAATCGAATAAAAATTTTTGTGAAAATTTGTTTCAATTGTTATCAAAACTAAAGACAGAAAAGTTTCTAAAAGATATCATCATTTGATTGAAGAATGAGAACCACATTAAAAGAGTGTCGTATTTGTCGTGAATTGGGTAATAATATGTTGAGTCCGTGCAATTGTAGCGGTTCTATGAAATATGTGCACAAACAATGTCTTCAACAGATGATGTTTGTCACAAAAAAGCTCTACAAATGTGGTGTTTGTAAGAATGAGTATAATCTCAGAATTAATATCGTGAGAAAATCCATCCCTGAATTCCTTAGCGGAGCAAGGAATAAAATTCTCAGATTATTGGGTATAGCGCTTATACTCTCATTAGTGGCCTTATCTTCAATCAGGAGTTCAATCAAATATCCGATTAAAACAATTAGTACTCCGAAAGTCATGGGATATGGTTTGAGACTAGAATTGAGGGATAGTTTGGTTTTGTTGTTTACAACTCTTACTGTTTTCTTTCATGTCTTCAATTTGGTTATCGTTTGGATTCTCTTCATTCAGATATTATTCGATAAATGGAGACTTAATTTGATTGCAGTTGAAATCATAGATTAAGTGATCAAAAGTTAATACAAAAATAGTATTCTGTTCTCATTGAAAATAAAAGAAAATAATTTTCCAAAATTTAATCATAAGTTTATTATTTCTTTCGATTATTGTTTTATTTAATGACTATTTTTAGTGATATCTTGAAAAATATATACAAAAGTTATGGAAAACTAAATTTTTTTGTAGAATTAATTCATAAAATTATTATTAAATTTATAATCAAATGAAACAATTAAAGGCTTTTATTGCTTTAAAAATCAAAGTAAATGAAAAACTATTTTGAATATTAAGAGAACTGACTCCTAGTAATGGTTTCACTTTTTTAGCAATTTTTTAATTTTTTGATCGGATTTAAGTAAAGATTTTGTCTCAGATTTTACTTTTGAGTCCATTTTAGAGGTTAATTGTTTTTGTCTATCGATTTCTTGTTGACATTCATCGGCCGCTTCGTTCATGAAATTGATGTTCTCATCTAACTGTTCATACCATGTCTTTGA
>JAQFZM010002665.1:0-12914 GCA_034695785.1 Galumna obvia | reverse complement strand
TGTCTGATAATACTCTTGTCATTAGTATTTTATTAGTATTTTGCTCAGGGAATGGTAATCCTGCAAGGTCACTTTTAGAAAAGTGTTTACTAAAATATGTATAAAACTTTATTTATTTTTCTTTTAATTTATTTCTAAATTTAGAATTAATTAAATGAAATATTGTTTAGTCTAATATATTTACAGTTTGAGGCCCATAATATAAGCATCACATCAGACCAATTAAATGATAAGTTTTATTTAAAAACCAATAGAATATAAATTAATAATTTAAATAACTCTTTAATCTTATTTATTCAAACAATTGATATTAACATCACTTTATATAATAATGTTTAAATTATTTTATAGTATCCTACAATTAATTTTATATTATATGTTCAAGGATATTTAATATTTAAATTTAAAGACAGATTTTAATCAAAACTTCATCAATTGTTTTTATTGATTGATATGAAATGTAATAAACTTTTTAATCCAATGATAATAAGGAAATAACTTTTTAAATGAATATATTTTTGATGAAATATTTTTAAAATTCTATATTTTAATTATTTTTTTTTCTGAATAAAATTTTATATATTTAAGGATAAAATCATATCAAAATTTGCATATTTATGAACTTAAATATTAATATTTTATGAAATCATAGTTTAACTCCTAATTATAAGTTATCTCAACTCTTCTATTTTTTCGGGTATTTCTTAAGATATACCTAACAACCAAAAATAATAGGGAAAGCTAGAACACGGAGTGTTCTGTCTTGCCCTTATTACTACTACTGTGCAGTTCCAGTTTTCGCCAATTCTTCTCCGCTAATATTTCCTTTATTGACTCAAATGGTCACAAAATCTTGACTGAGTAGTAGCTTAACTCCGGCAAAAATTCACTGCTCACTAACCATTGAATATTTTGAAGTAATTGCAATGTATTTTTTATATCCTTAACAGAGATATTTTATTTTCTATTCACAAATGATATCAATTGTATCCGTTTTTCTGCTCTTTTTGTTGCTTTTGATACTTATCTCAAAGAATGAGTGAACAAGAAAAGGAAAATAAGTAAACGAAAACTTTTATTATTAATTGAAAAAAGAGGGATTTTCTTCCTCTCATAGCCTTCTATTTAATTTATATTCTTATAAAGATTGCAATCGTATAGAGAGGTATAGATAGTCTAATTAGAAAATTAAAAGAAAGCCCACGAGAGAGTACAGATACATACTCTTTAGGATTAAAACTATTGTAAACTGAAGCTAAAACGCAGTTCTCTTACGTAAAAATTGAATCCAATGTTTGCCGAATAAATTGATTAGAACTGAGTGGAAAACAGTTAAAAAGCTCGAGTTATTAATCTTTCTATCATTTTTAGAGAGAACATTCCCTTTATCACAAAATAGAGTAATTGACCAGAAAATTATACATACATTTAACTATCCAAATTAAACTCAAAACTACCACTCACTTCACTATTTTTTTAGTTAACTTTTCATGATTTAAAAAATATTACTCTTTAAAATTGTTCTGAACTCAACTCAACTCAAATAAATAACTATATCTCAATTGATGATATCTAACAAAATAACATTTAATTGCAATAATTTCTATAAAAATAGAGACCGATATAACTCAAATATAATATTCAAGTCGTGATTCAATACAAATATTATTTACGAATATTAGTTAGAATATTAGTTAGAAAAGAGACATAACTTTGACACAGTTATCCTGTGCTACATCTCAAAAGTTATGTAAAATTATTGCAGAGCTCTAATGTGATGGAGCGTCAGTGTATTCGCGTTGAAATGCGTTTTTTTGTTGCTGTCATATATATAATTTTGTGCTCTAATAATAGTTTGTTCTGCAATCATATACGTAGAGAAAAGTTAATTAAAAGGAAAAATATTGTCTTGAAAAATAATTTAAATCAATATTCAGTAGAATCAGTTCTTTAGTTAACTCTATCTATCAATTAATAAATAAATAAAATAAACATTTTATTTTGCAAGTAATTAACAAAATATTCTCTTAAATTTTTTTAAATAAATTTAAATTCCAATAAAACTTAATCTAATTTTAAAAACATATGACAAATAAAAGCTTAGAAATGCCACAAATTTTCTTATTTGCCCTATAATTAGTGCAATTTCCGATGATTTCACTGCAGTTGTGCATTGAATTACCTGCCATTCAAATAAGTCAAGGTTTAGTTTTAATACAATTCGTGTTAAGTATTTACCAAAAATCATAAACAATACAATTTTTTCTAAACTCCAAAACGTATTTAATATTTAGGAAATACCTTAACAAAGAGAGTAAATGAAATGAGATTAACTTTATTATAAAAAAATTAATATAAGTTTATGAAATATAATAATAAATGGAATTATATTACAAAAAATTTAATGTATTTATTCTGTTCACAAATAGTATAGTAAACAATATTATTGACATATTATTGGAAATATACTAAATCGTTTTTTTCTAGACTTTTTATCGACAAGTAATAAATATATGGCATATTCTTGATAATATTTAATTGCAATTTTCAAATGTATCATTCATACAATGTTCATTATCAGAGCCATTTCTATCTCTTTGCGTGTTGTCTATAATTCATAATAACCTTGTTTTGAGGGTTGAGTAAATCTCCGTTGGTTTGAGTTCACATAAGTAAAGTGTATTTATAGATTTTATTGAAATCTTGTCTCAATTCTATTATTTTTGGTTTAAACCACAAATATATCGCTGTGATTGACATAAACCCACTCTAGTAGTGAATTGTATCTATTAGTTTTATAAATCAATTTATGCTTGTAAATATTAATTTTGCTTTAAACCAACTAATGACCTTGCTACTCCTAAACATAGGATAATAAACACACTTATTTAATTTCAAATATAATTAGGTAAGTTTATTTAAGTATTTTATAAAATTTCCGTTTAATTAATGCAATATTTATCATATATTGAATAAAAAGTGTTAAACAAAATTTGATTTCTTTTAGCCCAAAAGTTTGTCATATTATCCACTTTTTCGATTTGATTATAAAGTAATTGGATTATCAAAAAAATTAATAAAATTAAGTTTCTCTCTCTCTCACATACACACCCATACACTGATAAATAAATATATATATATTGTGGCGGTTGAACACGGAGTGGGCAGAAGGCGATGTCCCAGATTTCGCCAAAATAATTTTAAATGAGGGCGGTCCCTGACTTCCCTTCATTTAAACTAATTTATAGGATGTCCCTGACTTCCAGATAGAGAACGGTCTCTGAATGTTCCCTTTAAATAAATCTAATTAATTTAAATAATTAGCAAAACCCGCGATCAAAATAAAAAGTCAAATAATTAATAAAATCAGCCTTCCTTGACTGCTGTCTTCATATAAAGTCAAATTAATTAACAAAACCGGGGGTCCTCGACTGCTGTCTTTATAAAAATCAAATAAATAACAAAACTGGCAGTCTTCGACTGCGGTTTTCATATAAAGTAAATAATTAATAAATTCTGCGATCCTCGACTTCTGTCTTCATATTAAGTCAAAAAATATAAATAATTAAAGTAATAAGCGGTTAAAGTGGTCACTGACTACTTATTTAACTGTTATTTAATTTAGCAGAATCTATCGCATTTTGCCTTTATTAAGGCTTTTATTTGAAAAGAAAATACGCTTATTACAAAAGTTCACATATAATATAGATTCAAGTTTTGAGAAATAAATATAGGGCTAAGTTTACAAATAAATTTTATAAACCTATAACACAAAAAGTTAATTATGACTATAAGCACAATTCTTCTCAAGGGCAATTTGTCAGCTGGTGAAAGCCTATTCCTCGAAATATTTAACCAAATAAATAATTCATATACTCAAACTATACAGGTAATTAATGATCCTGTGAGTTTATGGACAAATTTTAAAGGCATAAATTATTTAGACCTTTATTACAAAGACATGAAAAGTAACTGTTTTACGTCTCAAAATAACTTAAAGTAAAAAAATTTTTTTTAAAAGGACCTTGCCCAATAAAAACGTGAACCCTGATCCATGAAAAAATCAAAAAGAACACAACGTGAGTCGATTCTAAATTGAATTAGCTTTTGAATGATATAAAAATTTCTGACCTAGGTCAACCCAAAAAACGACGAGGTCAATTTAAATTTGACAACTTTTGTAGGTAAAAGGCTGCACTTTAGTGTTTAGAACAACGCCCACTGGGGGTTGTAGTATATCAATGGAAAGCTTATTAGTGGTGGTTCTCATTAATGGAGGTCCGGTTGTCCGGAAACACCTTATTGAAAAGTTGTGGAATATACCCTTTATCCTTTGAAATATTCATATAAAAGGGCAAAAGTGAAACTATATTCCATAAATCATTTAATTTTTTGGAGTTGTTGGTTGAGCACATAATTGAATAGGTTTTTTATTCAATTATATTCCATAACTTTTTAAAAAGGTGTTCCCGGACAACCGGACCTCTACCAATGAGTACCACCACTAATAAGGTTTCCTTTGATATACTACACATACCGGTGGGCGTTGCCCTAAATACTAAAGTGCATCCTTTTACCTTCAAAAACTGTCAACTCTAAATTGACCTCGCCGTTTTTTGGGTTGACCTAGGTCGAAAATTTTTATATCATTAAAAAGCTAATTCAATTTAGAATCGACTCACGTTGTGAACTTTTTGATTTTTTCATGGATCAGAGTTTACGTTCTTATTGGGCAATGTCCTTTTACATATTTTTTACAAACATTTTGGTAAATTGAGCTCAATAACTCCATCACAGAAAATTCTATCAAAAATGTAAACTTGACAAATATATGGCTTTACCATATGTTCCGATGGACATTTAACCATTACTCCTAAACACAAGAATATTGACGAAATTAATTTTATATGACTTATTTAACCTAAGGAAGGCTGCATGTGAGTTTTACTCACACCTCATAATAAATTATTAAGTTTTATGAAATCTGTATATATTTGATCAGATACCTTTTTTGCCTTTTCCTATAATTTATTGAACTATAATATTTAATAAAAAAATTTCATTATTGTAAATTAATTAGGTTTTAAACGAAATTTTTGAGATCAAGGACTCAAACAACATTACGATATTATAATAGTAATCAATAGTATTGTAAAAATCAAAGCAATGTTTGAGATAATTGTACTTTTTATCCTAATTTTGCTGGCCATTACGAGGTAATTGGAACTAAGGACCCAATGAGATTCCCGACTCCCGCGGGAGTCCCGTAAATTCCCACTCCCGTCCCGTCAACAGGAGGGATTGGCAGGTAATTTTAATTTCATGGGAGGGAGTGGGAGTCCCGTAAGGTTTAAAGGGAGTGACGCGACCCCCGTAAGATCTTTTTTATTATCAAATGAATGATTTTTTTTAAAAATATATTTTTAATGAAAAAAATCATAGTTTTGTCACATTTTTATTCTAAAATAATATTACCATGCTAATTTTAAAAAAACCTTTAATCATAATTTATATATAGAATACTTAACCTTTACTATACGTGATATCATATTAAAACTTCATTATTAATAAAAAGTGGTGACCACTGACTATTAATAATGTATTTAAAAATGAATACAGATTAATTTAGTAAAGTTTAATTGATTCTAATATTTTCAATATTTCTCCTGGACATAGTACTAGATCATATTTTTAAACCCGCATTTTAAAAATTCCAATACAAGCATATAATAAAATCGATATATAATCAGCAATGTAATAATTAAATAAAATTACTCTGTGTTTATTTGCCTTAAACTGATTTACTAGTTACAAGGTTGTATAGGGTAAAAAATAATCATAATATTACATTACTAATACTACATTAAAATTTATATTTTATAGATTATTATTGACGTCACGGGAGTGACGGGAGGGAACGGGAGCGAGTGAAAATTTTGATCACGGGATTGGGAGATAGTGAAAAATTTTGGCCCGGGAACGGGAGTGAGAATTTTAGCCAATTTGGGTCCTTAATTAGAACGTCAAATCACTTTTAATTAAATAATAATAATTGTTATTTGAACTAATAATAATAATAAATTATAATTTTTTTAATTAAATAATCTAGATAGGTTTGTTAAGGCGTGAGTAGAACTCGCACGCGGCCCTTTTAGTTGTTTTTTGACGCGGTCTTCCTAAGGTTAATAATATGATTAAAAATATTTCATTTTCTTCAACATAACCTCTTATTATTTTAACTTATATGACTAAAACGGATTAAAAATATAAAATAAAACCACAAATAAATATTAATGAATTATTTTAATATATTTATTATTATAAAAATAAATTTTATTACAAAATATTTCGATTTTAGTAAAGTTTAGTATTTCAAAAGTCATTCACAGAGATCTCAAGCCTTCAAATATTCTGATCACTGAAGAGACCAAAAACGGAAGATTTCTAAAACTCTGTGACTTTGGAGTCGCTGTCGATCACAAACAAAGTGATAAAAGACATACTCAGGGAATGGGAACCGAAGTTTATAGAGCACCTGAAGTGGAACCATCAGAAACTAATGTTGAAACCCACTACACAGAAAAAGCCGATATCTATAGTTTGGGAATAATTGCAAGAGATATTTTTACATCGAGTACAACTCCGTAAGTTTGAAGTTATTTAATTTAAACTTATTTTATTTTTCAGTACATATAATTTTGTGACGGATTTAAAGTTAATTCAAAAATCAAAGACTTTAACTAAAATAGTGAAACAAATGGTTAAAACTTCATATAAAGATCGGACCAACACTACAAAAGTGTTGTCGACATTCAACCAGTGGTCAATTTATGGCAAAGAATTGGAAACGACTAACAATTATTTAAATGATTTCGAGAAAATGAGAGAATTTTCGAATCAGTTTTTTCTTAAATTTTTTGAAACTAAAATTAAAGATATTTTTGCCGAAATAAACGGATAAATATATTAAACACAATAATGGAAATCATACATAAATTAATATAAAATAACTTTTCCAGAACTTAATGTTTCTTAATTGGATAAATCAAAATTAAGAAATTTTTACAAAAGTTATATGAAATCGAAAAAATGTTTTTTTTGTGACTTCAAATTTATAAATTTTACTAGTTAATATTTTTAACAAATCATTTATTAACATATATTAATAAATTTACTCTAAATATCAGAATAATTATTTGAATATATTATTAATATATTTTATTTATAAGTCTGTTAAATTTTATAATAAAGTAATAGTAGAATTTAGAATAATCACAAAAATAAATTCTTTATTTTTTTGTAAAATAGTTGAATATAAAAAAATCTTAAATTGTATTTAACTATACTCTTGACAATAATAAAAGGGTAAAATATATTTCATAAATTAATTTAATTTAAACATATTTTAATTGTAATTTTTAATATTATTTTAGAAAAAATTTCGTTTATTTGAAAATACTTTTATTTATTAGTTAAATAAAATACTTATAATTCTTATAAAATGAAATAAATTTAAATAAAAATAATAGTAATTTCAAGGAAATATAATTATTATAATTTAGACATTGAAATTGATTTGAACATAAGTTACTTAATTTTGATGTGTGCACACAATGAGATTAGTAGAATGAACTGAAGTATTACTAATACATTGATTTGTAAGAGTTATCTAACAATAAATAATAGAAATGGAATTCAAAACAATTCAAAGCTAGTATTGAATATAATTCAATATAACTTTATATATAAGAATAGTTTTCAAAAATTTTATGCAATTTAAAAATTAACCAAATATTATAATCAAGTCAGGCATCAATTCAAAATAAAATATAAAAGGTTTTAAATGTAATCCAATTAGATATACATTATAAAGTACATCGGAAGATATAGATTCATTTATTCTTTTAGCGGCTTGAATATTTTTAACTTGCTTCAAATTTCGAGGCAGATAGGAGTCTTCATTTTCTACTGTGTCTTCATCACTATTTTTCTAATCAACAATTGTATCAGCTATTACATTCTTATAAACTTCTTGAGGTTTACCAATTGTCTAATTTATTTTTGAAAAGTTTCCAGGATTAGTTCTAACCCCTAAAATAGTAATGGATGCAAATTTCTCATTTTCCAGGTAAACAATATAATATATTCTTTTTTTTCCTTTATTGAATTTGTCATAATAGACAGTTCTTGTGAATCTGCTATCTTTTCCAACTTTAGTGCCCTCTTTCTTGGTATGATATCTGATTCTAATAAAACGGTCTTCTTTTTCTTTTGTGACTGAACTTCGCCAAGAATATTGGTCACATATATCCACATAATCTTTGTCACTTTCACTTAAGTACAAATAACTTTCTCCTGCCTTTGGTTTTATTGGACATCTTTTCATTAATCTATCTTTGTATTTATCTTTCGTTAAATATTTAATTGCTTTACTAAAATCAGGTTCTTTGTTCATATATTTAAATATCAAATTCTTTGTTTTAATTTTTATAAAAGTTTAAAAAGTTTTAATTTAGAGATTAAATATGTTTGATACTTGGTTGATTAGGAGATTTATCAATATCTGTTGAAGTTCCTTCAATTCCTATTTCGATTGAAGCCATCTCATATCTAAATAATAATTTATTGTTGAATTATTTATTTTAGAAATCTTATAGAACAATAAAATATTTCAAAATAAAATATTTTAAATATAGAAATATTAATTGTTATGCATAGAACTTATATTAAGAAATTGCGTTTTGGCCATATGTGAGTGAACAGATATTGTTACTTTATTAAATAGAAAGATGTGATTAATAAAATCATTAAAAAATTTAAATAATTAGATATTTTATTGTCTTTTATTTATATTTAATTTTACTTTAAAGCTTTATACTCACCTTGTTTATCAAAATTGAAATAATTGAAAACATAGATTTATATAAATAAAACTTTAAGTGTTGTTGGTTTGGAATTAATTTAAAAAGGTTACACATGAAAACCTAGCTTACACAAAATACCACAAAAATAATAAAAATAAACTTATTATATTTTGCAAAGACCCGGCAATTTACTACTTACATTCTTTAGAGCTTTATAACTAAATGATAGGAATTTAGTGAAGAAAAGGTTTCAATTGGTGACTCAGTGGTTTAAAATTATATATTTTTAAATTTGAAATATAAATATATTTACTAAAAAAGAAAATATTTTTTGGATCCTCGTTGTTGTATTAATGTAAAACAATTCAATTTTTACCACTAATTTAACTGTATTTTTATGCAAATGGCATTCAAATTCCCATATGGGAAAAGATCTTAATTAAATATTTAATCAATGAGGTATTTAAAATTTTTAAAGTGATTTGTAACAATAAATTATGTTATTAAAATTTAAATTTATTTTTTCCATGGATATATTAAAATTGAATAATTATTTTATAAAATTTCAAAACTGAAAATGTTTTTATAGAATAAAATTTAATCATTCAATATAATTTTCTATTTTTTGCAATTAAACAGGGATATTGGTTATAATTAAAGACATCTAATCTATGCAAATGCATATTTTTATCGGAAATATATAAATAGGTTTTGACTTAATATCTATCCTGATCATAAAATAAGGACCCATATTACCAAGTTTTAAAATGCATAAATGCATATAAATGCATATTTCAATCATTAATGCATATAACGGCATATTTTTAAAATTTTAATATATTTTGTATATTTATTTCTAAAATTGATTAACAAAAATTCTACAAACAATTAAAAATCTAATTCAGATTAATTTGTCATAGATTATATTTTGTAATAAAATATCAATATACAAGGTATTTTAAAGTTTATTATAGATGATCTTAAAATTTGCGCTTGAAAACTTGTTAAAAAAAGTATATTATTGAAAACTAAAACTTACTAAATATTATCAAATTTATTTGATTACATTTTAAAAGATATTATTAAAATGATAAGCCAATTAATTAATTTTAAGTTTATTTTTCAATGAACCAATTAAGGATATAGTCATATGAAACTTTTATAACTTTTATACAAACTTAGTTATAACACTAATTATCTATAATAAATCGATGTTTAATTTAATAGAGTGATTACTTGGTAATTTTAAATATCTTTAGAAATATAACAGAAAGTGATCCACTTATCTGTTGTTTGGAAAGAAAATTAATAAACAATTTATTAATAAAAAAAACTCACTTCAGAGTATCGAAAGTAATTAATAGTAAATAACTTCCAACACGAAAAGCCCACCTTTTTCTTAGCCACTCTTTGTATTAGACAAATTACCTAGATAATTATTTGTAACAGAAAAAATTTAGGCTTCCAAACAGTTTAAACCTACCTTGTTAATTGTAGATATCCTTCTGCTAAAAGTATGTTTATTATGTTTTTCATATGATATTATAAATGAATTCAATAATTGATAGGATTGTTTGGCCAAATAATTTATAGAAGAAGCTTGGTATATTACAAATTGAACAACAAAACCAAATAATATTGAATAATAAATATAAACAAGTTTAAAATACAAATTCATATCAAAAAACACAACAATATAAATATATAAAACATGTATATTTCCCCCAATAAACCAAATGGAAAGTATGTATTTCGACCAAAAATTAATGTTATATTCATTGATCTCTGAAAACAATGAATCAAATGATTGAAGAGTTTCTCTGATTCTAATAAAGTGTTTATAATCTTTCATTTCTAACAAAATAGTATTCAAATCATTGATTTTCATTTTCAAATACAAACAAATGATATAAAAGACTATGAAGTTTTTAATACCGTTATTAATGCCATAATAACAGTAAAACGCAAATAAGACTGAGTTTGGAATACCATAAATGATTGCATCAGATATTGGTGTGAAGATTAAATATATCCATAAAAGGAAAACAAATGAACCGAAAGAAATGATAAACTTTAGGTTAAACTCAATAATATTATAGAGATTTCGCGTAATTTTTATGATTTTCATAATTTCTTTTTCATCACTTAATCCGAGAGCTTTGGGTGGAATCAAACCCGACATCATTTGGAATATTCTTAGAAATGTTGGTTTTATGCCATTCTTGAAGTTATTATAATAAATAATTTGAGAAAAGATTATATGTAGAATACAAAATGTAGAGACTGTGTCGACATGTTTTCCAATACCTATGAAATGACCGAAACATCCCATTGTTATCAGTATTCGCTCATTTTCTCCATTTTCAAAAAGAGTGAATATTCTTTGAGTCATATAAATGCTCACAACAATGAATGCCATCAATGGATGATTAATGTGTTTACGTTTGGGTCGATCTCTAACTGATGTTAAACACAAACCAATTCTGTAAAGAATGTCATCTATTGATTCAATGGTCAGTTCCGGTGGCAGACATTTTTCCACATCTATTTTAGAAATCAATGATTTTTGATGTTTCGTCATATTGTTTGGTTAGAAATTTTAATAATTTTAAACTTTTGAAATACAAAATAAAATTTTTATAATTCAATTTTATTTACTTAAAAAGAATATATATTTTTAAAAATACCTTTTAAACTTTATTCAATAAAGTCTTTGGATATCAAGTTTTGAAATATATCTTTACTTTTTAAATATATTATATTTCAATTTTCATGATATAAGTTCATTATAATTATTTTCTAAATATATAATTGCATAATTATTGCAAAAATTCATTAATGGTTTTTGACTAATAGTAGTAGTTATTAGGATAGCCTGCAACACACCGTTGTGGTGTTGCAGGCTATCTTAATTAGAGAGAGGGGTCGTTCTAGATATCCCCTAAAAATAAAATATATACTAGCGCGACATATATCTTAATAGGGGAAATAAAAGGGGATGATATTATTTTTTATATATGTTTTTCTAGACATCACTAAAATATATGTCAGTAGACATCCCCTTAGGGTTATATTTTTAAAAAATATCATTTATTTTATTATTTAATTTTTATATCTGCAAGGTATTAATTATCTAAAAAACAAATATATTATAAATCTAGTGCTTATTTAATAAATTAAAAAAAAGATTGATAATTTGAACAATTAAATTATTTAGTTCAATGATAAATTTTGCTATTAAATCATATTTTATTGAAATTACCTTGCTCATCATAGATTTAAAATAGTTTAAGATATTGTTTTTGTAAAAAAGACCAGACAATTTTAATAGGGGGGATAAAAGAGAAAGGGGGTCAATTTTTAAAATTAGAGTATTCTATCTTTTTTTTAAAAAAACAATTTTGTTTTTCATAAATTTGTAGAAAATTAAAAAAACTTGAAAACAAGGGGGAAAAAATAGGGAAAAGTTTTTAAAAATTAGCGAAAAATAAATCCAAAAACTTATAGTTTTATTGTGAGTTTAGCTTTATTGTGTAAAGTTTAAAAAAGTCTGCAAAAAAATCCTAAAAAGTTTTAAAAAATTTTGAAAAAATTTGAAAAAATTTGAAAAAAAAGTTTAAAAACGTGTGAAAAATATTGTGAAAAGTTATAAAAAATAGTTTGAAGCAAATTATTTTGAAGAAAACAAGCCTTTAAAGAAGTTTTTTAAGAAAATTACAAATTACTTTTTAAAAAAACTATCAAAAATAAAAAGTAAGTTTCTTTAATTTTTATAAGATAATAAGTGAGAGAGAGAGAGCGCGAGTGAGAGCGATAGGAGAGAGAGAGAGCGCTAATGTTCTAAACGGCAAAAAATTATTATAATTATTAGTTTATAAATCGCTGACCAGTTATGGTATTATGAATTAAAGCACTGGTAGTTAAACTCCGGGGCTATTATTTAGTACTTTTTCAGTTTCAAAGACAAAACTAACCAACAAATAGTATTTAATTATATTCTATGCTATTCTGAGCGCAATCTTTGTGTTCATCTCTTTATGTAACATAACT